>JAODAL010005802.1:0-139770 GCA_025379985.1 Phyllomedusa bahiana | reverse complement strand
AAAAAAAAAATCGTGCTATTTTTTTGATAATTTTTTCAGGTTTTATTTTTATAATGCTCACTATGCAGTAAAAAAAAATTGCATTTTTTTTTATTGATGACCATGATTATGGCACTACTAAACTTAACTACATTTATAAAATAAAAGTCTTAAACAAAATTAAAAAGTAACTTTTTATTGTTTTATATTGTTTTCAGATGTTATCTTGCTCTTGGATATATAAAGTTAAACGAATGCTAACAGGTTCTTGGTTCACTTCACCTGCAGGGGTTATCACAGCTTGAATACATATATTGCAGACTTTTGGACACCTAAAAGTATGTAGCTAAAGAAACAAGCATTGTACAATAAATATTTTAAGTATAAAAAGACCATATAACTCAGGTATGGCTGATACATTACACCAAGGTTCCCTGAAGAGGTGATCTCCACCTGTAGCTTCATGTGAATGTTTTTTTACATAGTCCATACATATAACTGCAGTATTTGTATGAATTAAGTAGTTTACATTGGCTTATATTTATTGTCTGGTATGGGAATGATTAGTATTTTTTGCACTGTATAAGGACTTATATACAGAAGCAAAACTAGAATTTATAGGACACCACAGCAAAATGAAATGGGTCCCCACCACCTAATGACAATGAACTTTTGGCTTTCAGGTTCCATATCTCACTATCCACTACAGCTTTGAATGTGAAACTACTATCATTTTATAAAAAATCATATTGGCTATCTCCTACATAAATTTGACTTGCAACTACTTAGCATATGCTTAGATAAGCAGATTCTTGTCTTGTAGCTGCATTGTTACTGTTTTGCTCCCCGTGGTGGAACAATCTCTTTCTTCTTGTACACTACAAACTGTTCTCACATTCCTTAATAGCTCAGTGTGTTATTAGTTTGATTTCCAAACGAAAGTCCACTGGTTCGAATCAAGGAGCAGACATGAAGAAGACTTCCCAAGAAAAAAGAAACAGCAGCATACAGCTCATTGATGCTGTCTCTGGGCCAAAAAATTGCCAAACTGCATCATGTGAGGCCATGACATTTGGAAAAATATTAAATTAAGTCTGTCCAACCATTCTGAGTCAACAAGTCTGCTGGCAGAGTCTATCAGTTCCGGTGTGATAAACAGCAGTTGAGGTGGTTCGTATTCTTCGTAACAGTGAGATCAAAGATGTCCATGCAAGCACTGTGCAATGGGCTTTATACAAGTCTGGAATGGTTTCCCAAAAAAGGTGAAGAAGCGTCGGCTCGAGTTTGCAAAAGAGTACGGAAAGTGGACAATAGATTGGGAAGGGTGATTTGAAGCAAGGAGACAAAGTTAATAGACTGGGCTTTGATAGGTGAAATGGGTATTTAAGAATCAAGAGAAAAGGGGGCTAATGGATCGAGAAATTGAAGACGCTGTCAACTTCAGTGGAGGAAGATTGACGATATGCGGTTATTTCAAAGCCAAATGCGTTTGATAACACTATGCTACACAATTCTTGTTCCTGGCTAATAAGTGTTATTCCCTGATTGGTTATGACTAGTAAATAAATAAAATTGCTTTTATTCCCCCCCAAACTTTGCTATTGCAATCAGGATAGGGTTAAAACAAAAGTACAAACACTGTCAGCAATGAGCAGAGTTCTCCTCATTGCTGACAGTGTTTATACTTTTGTTTTACTACAGATAATCTTGTTTAATGTAATTAGTTCAATCAGAGCTCAGTCTGTCCCTTTAATTAGCTCTCAGCCAATCAGATAACAGTTAGCAGATTACCTTAGAAACCTGTTTCTGTTGAAAGATAATCTTTCTTGCGAGAAAATGTAAACAGAGTAATTTCTGGAATGTTCCTGTTCAAAGCACCAATCTGGCAAGCACTCCTGTTACCTATCCTAACATCCCGTCATCAATATCATCGGTGCCACAGCACCGATTTCCCTCGACCCACTCCTCCCGCACAAGACCCATTGTCACAAGTTAGGAGCAACTTGGAGAGTAAAGATGTTGCCGATCTAGATTTCATAGGTGAAGAAGAGGAAAGAAAACCATACTACCCAACCAAAAAAGACCTCAACGACTTGATCGGAGATCTTGGTCATACGAAGTCGAATGCCGAACTTTTGACTTCTAGTTGCAAGAAATGGAACTTGTTAGATGAAAACGTTCAAATTACAGGTCAGGGGAAGCATCACCATCTTTTTTCCAGTTTCTTCACCCATCAAGATGGACTCTGCTTCTGCCACAATGTGACTGGTGTGTTCATTGATATCAGAACAGCATGTAACTCAAAATAGTGGCGCCTCTTCATAGACATCTTATGCAGAAGCATTAAAGCAGTTCTGCTCCATAACAGTAACGAATACCCATCTCTTCCGCCGGCTTACTCGGTACTCCTCAAAGAGGAGTACAGTAGTGTCAAGACCTTGTTAGATGCCTTGAAGTATGACGAGTATGGCTGGCAGGTCATTGGAGACTTCAAAATGGTAGCATTTCTGATGGGTCTCCAAGGTGGTTTTACCAAGTTTCCCTGCTACCTTTGCCTTTAGGATAGCAGGGACACCGAGGCACACTATAACATGAGGGATTGGCCGCAGCAGACAGAGTTCTCTGCAGGGATTAACAACATCAGATGGAAGCCACTGGTTGACGCCCAGAAGGTGCTGATGCCTCTACTGCACATCAAACTGGGCCTTATGGAACAATTCATCACAACTCTAGATAAAGAGTTACCAGCCTTCAAGTTTCTTCAACATTTCTTCATTAAGCTGTCTGAGACTAAGGTCAAAGCTGGTGTATTCGTTAGGTCCCAGATAAAGAAGATCTTGGAATGCAGTGAATTTCTCATGAAACTCAACAGGAAGGAGAAAGAGGCCTGGAACAGCTTTGTCGAAGTAGTTTGTGGCTTTCTTGATAACAAAGTCAAAAACTATGTGAAGCTGGTTAAGACTCTGGTGAAGTAGTACTGCAAAATGGGTCGCAAAATGTCCCTTAAAGTCCATATGCTTGATGTGCCTCTTGATAAATTTAAGGAGAACATGGGAGCGTATTAAGAGGAGCAAGGCGAGCACTTCCACCAGGATATAATGGACTTTGAACGAGAACATGATGGGAGATTACATTTGGGGTTTGATTTGTGAAAGCAATTTACAATATAAACGCAAATCTCGAAAAAAAATGCTCATTTCTGAAAATAAATGTTAAAACTGAAGCAGTTTGTTTTTTTTCTTGACTTTATGTGAACGAGATATAATGCAAATTTGCTTTTTCCCAATGTAAAATAGGTAAATTCAAAAATGTCACTGTCTCACTCACAAAAGCAAAGTTTGTGCGGAACAAATGTTGTTTTCCATTGTTTTTAGGCATAAGCATTCAGGAAAATAACACTTAATAGCCAGGAACAAAAAGAATGTGAAAATTTGTTGCCTAGTGTAATTGACCGGGATCGAACGTTGTCTCAATGCTGAACGATATGTGAGCATCTTACAAGATGATTTACTTCATACACTCAGCTACTGTGGGTATGAAAAGGACAACTTACTGTTCCAGCAGAACAACGACCCAAAGCATATGTTGAGATTGGCAAAGAAATAGCTCATTGACAATGAAATAGAGTTGCTGGACAGGCCCCCACAGTTCCCAGACCTCAAGCAAATTGAAAACTTGTGGGTAGAGTTCAAGAAACAGCTATGTTTGTACCCAAGTGAGTCAACCAGTATGCACCAACACTGAGAATACATGGAAGAGACCTGGAATCAGATTTTGTTCGAGCCATGCTTGAATCTGATCGAGAGAATGCCCAGAAACATAAGTATAGGTAACATAGACCCAATTCCTCACTATTACAGTCGATAAACTCAAGTATTCACTGGACGGGACTATAAAACATAGCCTTTAATACCGTATTAAAATATGGGACAATATCAAGTTAAAAATTTCTACACAAAGTTAAAATACTGTATCCACTAGTAGGCAATACCCTACAGTATAAAAAACTACGGTAGGGATAGAGTAACACTCTCCCTATTATAACCTAGATACTAATCGGCCTATTGATGTGGGGTCATCTTCACAATAAAGATGGTCTTACCTTGGAACCTAGGCTAATAAGCCCTATTAATCCCTGAATGTTAGGGTGTATACAGCCTTTTTTATAGCTAATATATTAATATTTGGTATACAACCCTCCTTTTGTTTATAGCCCAATGTGTTTCCTACCCTTAGTCATCTGAGAATTCATTAGGGAATATTAAACAAAGATAAAGCAGATGTTGTGGTAGAAGAAACAGTCACAAGTACATATAATTGTGCAACAGAAATAACGGAGTACTTCAACTGAGGCTAATCGTAGCAAAATTATCTCACACAGTTCTCCAGTTCTCCAAGAAATAGAAAATAGTCAGAGGGAACTGTAGTCTAGTCCTGATCAACAATCACACAGTGTTAATGTGAAAAACTGCTTTAAGTAAAAGATTACAATGGCCATGACGCTTACCAGATAGGTCTATAGGAACCAGGGGCGTTGCTAGGCTGTTTCATTCGGGGCACAAGCCCCGAATGAAACAGCCTGTGCCCCGAACCTCTTACTTACCAGCTGTCCCGGAAGGTCCGCGAGCCTCCCGCAAATAGGGGAAGTTTCCTGGACCCCGAGACAGCTGGTAAATCTCCTGTAGCTGAATGGCTGCCCGGGGCTCTTTAACCAGGAGTAGCACAGGGGCAGCGTCATCAGACACTGCCCAACACCACTGAATGCAGGGGCCGCCCAGAAGTTACACTATGAAGCCCGTGCTCACAGTGTGATTGATGGATGAGGGGCCGTGGAGCAGGCAGCAAAACTATTTGTCCCGTGCCGGCTTCCTCCTCCACTCTCCCCTCTGTACAATGCTAGAGGGTCGGAGAGGAGAGGCTGGAGGGAGGGGGTGCGCCACCAAGCGAGAAGCCTCACATCACTGCCGGCCAGCAGCAGCTATGTCACCATGGAGAGCAGGAAATAGTGGTTCAGGTGAGCAGGAGATAAGGGGGCTGCTGTAGATCAGAGTATTGTACCTGCCTTCTCCCATAGTTTTTCTCCCTCTTGCTCTGGTGTCCCCTCTATGTGCTCTCCATAGAGAAAATCCCCAATATACAGTGCAGAGTTATCCTGCAGGGCAGGGTGACCCCTCCACCATATACAGAGAGCAGGCAGGTCTTTATTCTTTTAGTTTTGGGTCACACTGTGCTGTGGCCCCTTTTGGGACCTCTGTTGGGATATGTGAAAATATGGGAAAAACATATCCCAATAGATCCCGCAACGTGTCCACAGGGGACAATAGCACAAACATGGTCCCTTTTGGACTATGTGTGTTCTGTTTTGTAAATGCTTTCTGTGCTGGACAGAACAGTGCGGTCAGTAGCGCTATTTTGTCCAGGTTAGAAAGCTTTTCTTACTTTGCATTGTGAGAGCCTTTTTCTGGAACGCGTTGTATTTTTGATGGTACCACAGAATGCACCGTATGTACATAAAATAACAATTCTTTGTGAGGAAAAAACACAACTGTGCAATTTTTTAGAAGTTTTAATTGTTCTGGAGTTCATTGTTGATATAAATGACATATTTTCTATATTCTGCAGATCAGAACAATTTTTGTGATAAAATATATGTCTACTTTAGGCCTGATAAACCTCTGCGTCAGAAGTTCTGATTGGAACCTTCGGCACAGAGGTGAAAAACTAAAGCCAGGGGATCTGTTCACTGCGGACACCCACGGTGCCCAACGGGTCCTATTAATTACAGTGGGTCCATCAGGTTTCTGCTGTGGTGTCTGTAGTTGAGAAGGAAGAAATAGTTGCTGTGGATTTTTTCTGTCTCAACAACAAACACTATGACAGAGATCTGATGGATCCACAGCAAAAAACCTCTGACACAAATGTGAACCAGGCCTTACAGGGGGGTTTCAAAACTACTGTACTTGTAGTTTGTCAGTCCATAAAGGGATGATTTAAAAATAAAATATTTACCTTGTGAACCCACTAATTCAAGTGTCACAACAGTTCCTTGTGCAGCCAATTACAGGCCACAGTAGTGACTGCAAATTCACAGTGAGCTAAAGTGGATGTGAATTTTCCCCTTCTATTTTATGATAAGTAGACTTTCTTTTAGATTCTTTTTTCAACAGGTATTGAAATAGGCATACAACTCGTGACAGGGATATAAGTTTCTCTGTAAAAATCCATGCCACCGCTCACAATGGGGCGTGAAAAATGCCGTGTGAACCCAGCCCTACAGAGCAAAACATAACACAGAGGGCCCGGGCCCCGGATGTTTTGGGACCCTAGCAACGCCCCTGATAGGAACACAGCTATAGTACTTACAGACCTTCACACCAAAATATGTCCCTAGTAGATGGAATGCTCCGGTATGCAGAGCTATTCCCCGTATTGAGGCAGTGCTCTGGATCCCCGTGCTCTGTCAACAGACTGTCCGCGTCTCTGTGTCGTGGTTAGACACTTACATACACTTTAAGGGATCCAAGATAGCTGACGTAAGATATATTTTCTATATTTCATGTTTTCATGAAATCTACATCCTTTTTTTTATAAGAAGTTGTTGTGAGTCCTAATATAAATAATTCTCCTGAACCTAGATAAGCCAGGACCACATAGCATGCTATCATAATCAATATACGTTATGAAATCACTAACAGAATTAGCTTGACAAAAGGTAGGCACAAGCTGGTTTGGATGCAACACAACACAGGTTTATTTTAAAAAATGACTGAAAACAAAAACAGGAAATAAGACAAGATTCTAGCGGGAGGCTTAACATTGGCCGTTTTTAACATCCAACAAAAATAGCTCAACTTCAGCAGAATAACACAGAACGTTCATACACCAACCACCATGTAGTTGTGGTAGCCCATGTGCAAACCAGCCAGTCTGTCTTAGTCCTGTGATGCAGGGCTTCTCTCCCTTACGCCTGCTCTATATCACTTGTGAAGAAAATGGCCCCTAAAACATTTTCAGCCCACAGTTTGTCTCCACACCTTATGTCTGGAGCAACAAGCTTCAAAGTCCTTCAATATCCAGCAAAAACTGGACCTCCTACCCAACGTTACAGCCATTCCAGAAAAGACAACCCATTTTAGCCGCATGGCAGCTATACTAAGTACCAAATATCAGTAATCTACTGTTACTGACCAAGAAATCCTTACTTTCGCTCCCCAAGTCCTGGCACCATGGTGGCACATACCTTGCAGTTCTCCTGCTGTAATTCAGTTGTATAGAAAAGCCAGAATGTACTGCAGGATCGTCCACACTGATATTTCTGGAACTACACCACTGAGCATATTAACCTACTTGACACACATCTGCATTCCACTATCTTTCCTGCTGGTTGTCTAACATGTATATCAGCCATTTACATCAGCGTGGTCTGCATGCCAGACAACCTGACCCCACCACCAGGCACAGGCATCATAGTCTTGCATGGGTCATGGAGTATCTACGCTGGACAACCAGTGGTCCTCAGTGCTGTTTAATATTGAAAGTTGATTCAGAGAAAAAATGAAGATTACCAATGATGCTGGAGACGTCAAGGAGAGTGCTATGCATCAGTCAGGTCAGGTACTGGTCAGATACCCTTGCTGGTCAGATACCCATGCTGACCACGCTGATGTAAATGGTTCTAAATCATCTCATGTGACACTTGTGTGTCTATCACCTCTAGCCAAAGGATGTCTACTTCTTTGCCTTTATGTGACTCTTTCAGTCTCTCTGTATCTCTGCTGTAACCCGCCAATGACTTTTTGTAACACTCACAAAAACTTAGGGATATTTGACTTTTTCTGAAAATTTCTTTAAATATTTTCTAAATTAACTTAATGAGACCATCATTTAACTTTAGAATGCACATGTCTAACTGTTAAATGTTTCTTTTGTATATGTATACCTATCCCCTCCCACCAGTGGATATTTTAAGGATCACCACTCTACAGCTTGTTACCAGTTTATTATTGTCTTGTGGTATGTTTAGGTAAATTTAGTGAGCTATTCTGTCTGTGTTTTCCAGTATCAACATTTGGCTATTCCTGACCCGTTTATGAGTGAACTCCCCCTGCCCTGACCTTCTGCTTGTGGTGCTTCTGGTTGAGGAACTATGTCTGCCTGTTCCTTCTGTACCTTGCCTGCACACCATCTATCACTGTGATTGACCATGTCGAGGGTAGGGACCTTGAAGTTCTCTGCAGAAGAGTCCAAGCACCCTTGCAGGCTTTGAGGATAATGACTATGGGCTCATTAAACGCTAATCCTCAACATGGTCTTATGCCAAACTTGTGACTAATACTGAGGATTTACTACTTGCCCATGACAGCTACTCTTTTATTGCCTCTCTTATATGTCTTTTTGTAATATATTTTAACATAATTCTACAGTTTCCATGAATAAAATTAGACTAAAATTGTTAGTCAACGCTATGACTAATGCCTTTAGTCTGAAATGCATTAGTGATACTTGGTATTATAATCATGGAGGTGTCAAGTAAGATGAATGAGTTTTATAATGGAACTAGCAAATTCCTAAGGGTACGTCCACACGACATGATTTTTTCGTTAAATTTTCAGATGGCTTACGTATTTGGAAACCATCTGAAAACTGACATGCAACTATCCCCATAGATTTTAATATAAAATATGCACAGTAGTCCGCACTAACGGATTTTCAGCCGGACTGATTTTCACACTACCGACGTTCCGAAAAACCTGGAACGTGCAATCTTTTGCCTGTTGTTTTGGTTGAAGGGGAGCTAGTCAATAGTTAAGGGGGACCAGCAATCCGCGGACAGTACCATCCCCTAAAACCATTGAAACGACAATAAAATACTAGTCGGATTCTTAATCAGAATACAACCAGTATTTTGTCACTGTAGCCTATCTATCCTGAATTTGTTTGTTTGGCTATTTATGAAGTATAACAAAAATAAAAATAATGGTGACATGTATGAAATTTGGTGTTTAAACACCAAATTTCATATCGGACTCAGGTATAACACTTTGAAATTGGTATACCTGTTCCAGCGGTAATGTGCCTAGTATTGCCGTAGCAAAGCTATAAATCTATAGCTTCATACAGTTCTAGTGCTCCCCCCCGCCTCCTCCCCGAAATCAGGCATATTACAAAGTGCCGCGGGCCCTATGTAATGTGCCTGATAATGGCGTGCGGGACTTTTAAAGATGTAGCTAACGGGGCTGGGCCTAATATCGGGCTGAAAAGACGCCAAATATCTGCCAAAGCCCCGTTCATACATGTCGCCCAATGTCTTGTCTTTGAACTGTTACAGGTAAGTCAAAATATTTGAAGTTCTCTGTAATGGATAAATGAGGCAGGAAGAGACCTAAACTTTGAAATTCCTTAATTTTTTTTAATTCTAGTCAATGGGTGAGTGTAATAACAGAAAACAATACCAAAAGAAACCTAGCAGGCTATCTGACTTTTTTCCCCAAAATTTCACACTGATATTTCTTATTATATTTTTCCAGGAGGAACATAACACCTACAGTGGCACTTTTGCTATATCACAAGAGAGGGGAAGGAATTTGTAGACTATGAGCAACATGTATGAATGGGGCTGTGCCACAATTCTGGCCTCAAAAAGCTGTAGTAGACCAGATCTATGCATGTATGCACAGGTGCACTCCAAACTTTGGTGCGCCAAAGTTTTAGGGCATTCTGGGGGCATGTCGCACCACATTAGTAGAAGTAGATTGTCACGGACGCCCCTGCGACCACTGTCCCGGGTCGCAGGCGCGCCCGTGCTCCTGCACCGAGCGGAGCCCCGTCCCGCACGTCGGGTTCGGGGTCCGCTCGCCTCCCCGTCCCCGCCGGCATGCACTTACCCGGCCACGCTCCTGCTCAGGCTGCTTCCGTGTCCCGGCGCGTAGCTCCGCCCCTAGAGGCGCGCGCGCGCCGGCAATTTGAATTTAAAGGGGCAGTGCGCCGGTAATTGGTTCATTGCCGGGGCACTGCTCCTATTTAGTCCGGTCACTTCCTGCCGGCCCTCGCCGGATCCTTGGTGTTCATACCCATGGTGAAAGTGTTCCTGAGCGTTCCAGTATTGCCTTCCTGTGTACCGACCCTCTGCTACGTCTACCGTCTACGAACCTTGCCGCCTGCCCCGACCACCTGCTTGTCTACCGTCCACGAACCAGAGCCGCCTGTCCTGACCTTCTGTCTGTCCTCGACTACGAGCCTGCCTGCCGTTCCTGTACCTCGCACCCTTGGCCACCACCGCAGGCAAGCCCCGCCAGTGGTAGTGACCTGGTGGACACCCGCCGCAGCAAGACCATCCCGCTTTGCGGCGGGCTCTGGTGAAAACTGGGTCCCACTTAGATTCCACTCCCTGGTAGGGGCTTACGCCATCGCCTGCGGTGGTCCAGTGGATCCACCTCCAGAATCGTTACAGTAGGATCCGGCCATGGATCCCGCCAAGGTACCCTTGCCAAGTGTTGCCAGCATCACCAACGTCGTGGTCAAGCAATCACAACAGATTGCGCAGCAAGCGCAGCAGCTCGAGCAACTCTCCTCCTTGGTGCAGCAGCTCGTCACCGTCCAGCAGCAGCCACCGCCATCTCCAGTTGCTCCTGCCTCAGCGGTTCCGGTGATCCCCAGGGGACCCAAGCTTCGGCTGTCACTCCCATCCAAGTTCAGCGGTGACCCGAAACTATGCAGGGGGTTTATCACCCAATGCTCTATGCACGTGGAGCTGATGACCGACCAGTTCCTGTCCGAACGTGCGAAGGTGGCTTTCGTGGTCAGCCTCCTCTCCAGGAAGGCCCTGGCATGGGCTACACCCCTATGGGACAGAGATGATCCGGTGACGGCGGATCTACAGTCATTCCTCAGTGAGTTCCGCAACGTCTTCGAGGAACCAGCCCGTGCCTCCTCCGCTGAGACGGCCCTCCTAAATCTACGCCAGGGAGACCTGTCTGTAGGAGACTACGCGGTGCAATTCCGTACGCTGGCCTCTGAACTGACATGGAACGAGGCCGCACTATGTGCTACGTTCAAGAAGGGACTCTCAAGTCGAGTTAAAGATGTCTTGGCCGCTAGAGACCTCCCGTCCTCCCTTAACAACTTGATCCGGTTGGCGACCCGCATCGATATACGCTTCATTGAACGGGAGGAGGAGCTTCTGCAAGAGCGCCAGTCAGCCCAACCTCGCCGGTTTCCTCGCCTGGCACCGGTGTTCCAGGGGCCTCCGGCGCCACAGCCTCCAACACCCACCGACGAGCCCATGCAGATTGATCGGGCTCGCCTCTCTGAGCAAGAATTGGCCCAGCGGCGACAACTGGCCTTGTGTCTCTACTGTGGCAGCCCAGAGCATTTTCGGAGGACTTGTCCCAAGCACCCCAAGGCTGCGGGAAACTCCCGCACCTAGGATCTGTGGGAGAGGCATTCCTAGGTGCAACCTCCTCCTCTCCACGCCTGTTGATGCCTGTGCAGGTCGTGTCAGAGTCTGGTATCACATTCCAGGTTCCGGCGTTTCTGGACTCGGGCTCAGCCGGGAACTTCATCCACCAGCCTCTAGTGAGGCGGTATCGGCTTCCAGTGGTACGTCTGGAGAAACCACTTGTCATCTCATCAGTCAGCGGGGAGCTGCTTAGCGACACCATCCAGTTCGTCACCAAGCCACTGTCTCTCCATGTGGGGGCACTGCATAAGGAGGAGATCGCCTTCTATGTGTTGCCTCGCTCCTCGTCGGCGATCCTCCTCGGACTCCCATGGCTACGGCTCCACTCTCCCATCCTGGACTGGTCTACTGGAGAGGTGATTCGTTGGGGTCCCAACTGTCGGGGGCGTTGTTTGGAGCACCTCGCCCGGTGCTTCCCTGCTCTCGCTCAACCCTTCAGGAGCCGCTGCCCGGGCTGCCGCCCGAATATCTGGAGTATGCCGATGTGTTCTCCGAGAGACAAGCCGAGAGTCTTCCGCCGCATCGTCCATACGATTGCCCGATCGACTTATTGCCGGGTACCAGTCCTCCCCGTGGCCGAGTCTACCCTCTGTCTGTTCCTGAGACCCAAGCCATGTCGGAGTACATCCAGGAGAATCTCAAGAAGGGGTTCATCCGGAAGTCCTCGTCCCCCGCTGGCGCGGGGTTCTTTTTCGTGAAGAAGAAGGACGGTACCTTACGGCCCTGCATTGACTACCGGGGCTTGAACAAGATCACGGTACCACTCCCTGGTAGGGGCTTACGCCATCGCCTGCGGTGGTCCAGTGGATCCACCTCCAGAATCGTTACATAGATACATTTATGATTCTTTGACGCCAAAACTTTGGCGCAGAACAGTTAAAACAGCCAGACCAAGTTAAAGGTGGTCTGCCTGAGCCTGAGTTGTTGTGTTGGCACTTGACTGCGCCTGTACATATGAACTACAGAAGAACAGGTTCATACATTCCGGCGCAATCTATACTACCTTAAAGCGATTTAGAACTGGTCTATCAGCGCCAGAAATCATACATTTTGCCCTATGAGTTTGTTCAGTAAATGCATATAGCAGGAACCAGCTTATTATTTTATTAAAAACTAAAAGCAGTAGAAGACTTGCACACGAATAGACACATTTACTATACATAAAGATTCAGGATCACTACCATTTTAGCTGTACATACACTTTAATAGAATATTGAAATTAGATGCTCCATAGATCCTTACTTTGCTCCAGAAATCAGTGAGGAGCCAAGATCACAGACCTCAGCAATGTGATATTCCCAGATGTATCTATGACATGCCAGGTCATTCTAGTTGGATAAGCCCTTTTAGGTAGATATGTGCTGTGAGTTGAACAGTCCAGTGCATATATACAATTTACATAATGATGTAATTCATCTTTACACAGTACATAGAATGCAAAGTATTTAGTTTTCCCATAAGGCTAAACACATGCTGTAACCACTGCTAAGAAGTTCATGAAAA
Organism: Phyllomedusa bahiana; assembly: GCA_025379985.1. NCBI lineage: Eukaryota > Metazoa > Chordata > Amphibia > Anura > Hylidae > Phyllomedusa > Phyllomedusa bahiana. Next base: position 126,830 of record JAODAL010005802.1, on the reverse strand, counting down.
TGTTATATTGCTATTCAACCAATAATGCACTTGAGACAAGTACAGGGAAAAGAAGTCATCGGGCAAAAACATGAGGGATTCAATTTCAATTATGCTGCTAATAAGTATATGTTCCTTTGCACACCTGGATAAAAAATACATTAGAAACATCTGGCGTGTTAAATAAAGGCTCTGTGATTATTGATATACATAAAGTGGAGTGTTCTAGGTCTGAGTTAGGAATGTAAAGCTTGAAATATCTTTCTTCCTGCTCCTAAGCAGAAGATATGTGCAGTGGGTTTTAATCCATTTAGGTTAAATGTATCCATTGCTGGGCATTACAAGGGTAGGAAGTCACCTGTATTTCATACCTCTGAACAGTGGATGGATACATATTTCACATGGAATTTAACATTGCAAGCTTTGTATGCAGTACTGCAGCTTCTTGCATAAAGAGAAGGGCATTGTTTTGTAGTTTGCATTACACACTTCTTTGAACAGACATAGGTCTGCATGCCTCACTGGACCCCAGTCCACAAAAGGAACCTTTATGTACTAAGCATGTTTACATCATCCCCTTTCCTAACTGGCAAATGTACACCAGACACCAGGATTAGCTGATTTTATATCAGTTTTATCGCACTTTAAATAAGGAATAAAATATTTAAAATATAAAAGAGTATGAAATGTTAAAACTTCCATATAAATCCCAATGCTGTAATGCTGGGAGCATCTGACTTCAGGAATAGTCGAAGATGAGTTTTTGAGAATCATGTGCGCTTAGATTGTATGGTTGGTCTATGAGACTAGAGATATTTTGTTAGTAAACGTATATGCACCCTTTTAAAAAAGTATAGCCTTGTTGCAGGAAGACGTCCAGACAGGGCGCCCCAACCCTATTCACACAGTAATATCGCAAAACATGGGTGTCAAAGGGGGCGGTCCCCCGAAACATCGCCGCCAGATGATCCCCTGTCGGGTGAGAGGATGCAGTGAGTTTCGCTGTTTCATAAATATCTACTTCAAGGACTTTGCTACTGCCGCATTGAGCTCTGAAATAGAGCGATGAATATGTGAAAGCTCGAGTGAGCGATGAAGTTGCAGGACTGATAAAAGTATTCGTATACGTTAGGAATACTTATACGGCGAAAGCCAAAGGTTGTAGAATTTTCTGAAAATACTATTAAAGCTTGAATTTTTAATATTGTATTCTGCCTAAGTGACAATCACCCACGCCCAGAGTTGTTTTGCGATATTAGAGATATGTTGCTGCCCTTCTCAGGAAAAGCTCATGGGTTGGTGGGCCTCTTGGACCTGTATTCTCAGAACACCCCACCCTTCCTTATTTTGTATTTATTGCTATTTTTTGTATTTTGCTCTTATCTCTAAACAAGAGCCATTCAATAGCATTTAAAACATTAAGATAACATTTTGTGCGGTGATACAATTATCTGTCAAGTTAGTCTATGTTATTTCTGCATACACTTGTGTCTTTATTTAAAGCTGTTTGAGTGTTGCTACTGCCATTTTGTCTTTGCCTTTCTAATAGATCAGATGCGAGGCAGTTGCTATACAACCACCTCAAACAGATTTCAGGACAGATCAGCTGACCATAATGTGCAGCTTTGACTCAGTTACAGTGGACTTGCTAATTGTTAGACTATCCATAAAGTTGCCAGGTTTTGGAAGAAAAGCATGGAATATATTGTTTTTATTGAGAGATGTTTTTTTAGTAATCTATTAAGAATTATGTATCCAGTTATCTAGAATCTTGATTATTTGATTACCTTGTTCTGTCTTGTCTTGCCCTTAAGTAATTAGTCTTAGTTGGTTCAACTTTTTCCAGAGGTTTTGAATTTCTCAGTTTTTTCTGGATTAATTAGCTGTGCTCTTGGTTCCATAGACCACCAGTCAGCACCTCTGTTGTGACTGATGAGTCAATAGAGGCAGCCAGATCTTTCTCTGCTCAGGTTATGCCCACCACATGTGAGTGGAGCTGAGCCTGGATTCAAAGCACAACCACTGAGTGATGACAAAACGTCCCTTGAGGCCATGTGATCAATGGACGTCACATAGTATGCAGGAAGTAGGCGAATAAAGGTCTCTCTGCCTGGTTTTGCAAAGCAGAACAGGTAAATAATTTTTAATGAGTATCAATAACAAAGTTCAAGATAATTAAGTTGTGAGCTCTATAACGAATAAAAAGATAGTTCTTGAGAATCCCTGTAAGTATATATTGGAAAGTTTGATAAAGGCTCAGTGTAGAGCTATAACTTTACTGTGTGTAAAATTTAAAAAGTTAAAGGAGCTTTGTATACTGTCAGATAATGCACCCTGATATCATGGCACAGAAAGTTATCCCAACTTTGTGTTATCCTAAATGCTTATTAATGGCTTTTGTTGTGATCTAATGACAGATAACATGGAAAGCTACCATATCACTATTAAAAGTGTGTTCTGGGAACTATTCATGCTCATTGGTCCTTTGGGCTATGAGTAAAAATAGAAGATAAGACTCATACTTACCTCCCGGATGCTCCCATTTACTCCCGGCTGCCGGTCCGTACATCCCAGCCAAAGCATGGAACGTTCATCATACATGTGACAGCTCCAGCCAATTACAGGCCATGGAGGTCATGTGCATTTGATGTTGTGGCCTGATGAACAGACTGGTAGCCAGGAGCAAAGAAAATCGTACAAGAGGTTACTATAATGTTTATCTTCTATTTTTACTCATAACCCGATGGACCAACAAGCATGAATAGGTCCCGGAACACCCCTTTAAGTTATATTTTGCAATATATTTATGTTTTTGAAACTGTGCTAAGGTCAGTTGGTTCTGCACTATATATCTGTGTTTGTTGTTTGAGTACTGATGCCTTTTGTGTCCCCAATACCTTTTGCTCAAAAGCTGTAGTTTGCTGGATTCAGATAGCAAAATAAGTTACCAAGCTAAGAGTTCCATTACACCTTTTAATTTTACAGTGCTTTTCAATGGTTGTAAAAGAATGCCATGTGTTTCAATTTTTTAAATATGCAAATAAGATCTATGAAAGAGAGGTAGGAATCTGACAATTGAATATGGCATCCCTTAAAGCCAGAAAGAGCTGTCTGCAAATTGGCGACTCTTTCTGTATGGAGGAGTTACTGAATTGGCTTGAAATACCTAGTCATATTTTTAGACTCTTTTATGGGTTGGATGTAACTTTAAGGGTGATTACTTCCAGTAGGTGGCACCAGAGTCGTAGTTCTTTTCTAATATTTGCATATTGTATTTTATCATAGAACATTGAACATAGAACATAAATCTCTGTATCATGGGAGTCTGAGAAAGGGGCATGCGTCGTAGTCTGTGACAGAGAGTAGAGAGCAGTCTCTAAACATAGAAGTGAGTATAGGGAGCAGTCTTTGTAATACACAGGGTCTAAAAAAAAAGTCTATGAGAAAGAGGCAACATGTAATGTTCTCTCAAGTAGACTTATTGTGGAAACATAAACATATGAAAAAAGCAAACATTCAGAACATACTTACCTGGTCAGCTTCCAGCTTGTAAGGAGCAATATTCTGCACCTGTTGTTTCTCCAGGATTGGGTCGACACCCTGAGAGACAGTCTGTAGATTTTTTGAGTGACAGGTGTCCTACTACAGGGGGCGTATCACACAGGCCAATAGGAGGATCAGGAGGCAGCACCAATCAGCTACAGGTGCGGTGTCTGGGCACCTCATTTAAACCTGCTGGAATCTCCCATCTTCGCCTGTGATATTTTCTGGCTTGACCGTTTATCACCAGCTTTGCTTACGTCGTTTCTTAGTGTACCTGACCTCGGCTTGTTTTCCTAACCTCAGCTTGTTATCTTATGTTTACCCCGCTTCTGGCATGTTTACTGGTTTTGCTATTGTCTTCTGATTTGTGGGCTGATATTTCTGTTCTGACGCTAACCCGGACTGTTTGACTATTCATTCCACCTGATGGCCCCTGCACATTAGTAGCGTAGGGACTTTCGCCAGTTGCGGTCTTTCACTGTCAGGAGCGAGGAAAATTTGATCCGGTGCCACATAAAAATTGGTAAGTAAAATAAGAATGATTGGACTGCAGGAAAATGTTTGCAAATGGGTAAGAATTGGCTCAGTGACAGAAAACAAAGGGTGATTATTAATGGTACATACTCAGATTGAATTCCTGTTACTAGTGGAGTACCACATGGGTCAGTATTGGGCCCTATTCTCTTTAATATATTCATTAATGATCTTACACATTTGTTGTGCAGTAGAAAATAAATCTTTGCAGATGAAACTAAGCTCTGTAAAGTAATCAACACAATAGAGGACAATGTTTTATTACAAAGGGATCTGTATAAGTTGTAGGCCTGGGCAGAGAAATGACAGATGATGTTTAACACAGATAAATGCAAGGTTATGCACATGGAGAGGAAAAATCCATTTTATGACTACATGTTAAATGGAAAAACGCTGGGAAAAAGTGACATGGAGAAGGACTTGGGAATTCCAAACTTAGTTGTAGCAGCCAGTGTCAGGCAGCAGCTGCCAAGGCAAACAGGATCATGAGAACATCATTCTCCCATTATACAAGTCACTGGTCAGACCACACATGGAATATTGTGTACAGTTTTGGCCACCAGTTCACAGGAAAGACATTGTAGAGCTTGAACAGGTTCAAAGTCGGGCAACAAAAATAATAAAATGACTGGATGTACAGCAATAGACAGAAAGATTAGCAAGATTAGGGTTATTTAGTTTAGAGAAAAGACAGCTTCAGGAGGGCATAATAAATATGTATACATCTGTTAAAGTTCGATATAGAGATGTCTCCCAAGATCTATTTATACCCAGGATTCTATCGAGAATAAGGGGGCATCAGCTGACGGAGCACTGGGTCCTGGATCAGCAGACATGGTACAGTGCCCTGTATCAGCAGACATGGCAGCGGGACTCCATACCAGCAGATGTGGCAACAGTGCCCCGTATCGGCAGATGTGGCAGCGGGCCCCAATTCAGCACACAAAATTTTTGGTGCAGCCATCCTGAAGGTCTCAGCTGTCACCCTAGGCATTCAGCCAGGTTATACAGCTCAGCAGCCAAAACCTGGACAAGCTTTACAGCAATTGGATATATAGTGGGCCTGAGTTTATGTAATGTTCTTTGAATTGAACTTTATTGTGGAAATATAAAGATCCAAAACAACGCAAACAGTCCAAGAAAGAAAATGTAAAATAATAGGCTAGATCTAAGGGAACATGAGGGACATCTGAGCAACAGCAAAGGGGACCATGGAGCTGGAAAGAAAGTCCAGCGGGCAGGATACAGAAAGAAAGCGTAGGCAAATGGAATCAGAACAAAAGTCCAGAGGCCAGAGACCTATCCAGGAACCCACATACACTGCAAAAACTTAGGCCTTTTCTACAAGTAGCAGGGCTAAATAGTTCCCCCAGGGAGGGTGATGGCAGCATCTGTGACTGTTGAAGTCAAGCGCTCAGCTGTTGCCCTGTCAGAAGGCACGGAAAGCACTTGAACAACTATAGCACAGCAGCTGCCAGGGTCAAAGGGCATTTGCAGCACGATGGCTGGAGGATCGTGACACAAGGAGAAGTTTTTGAGAATCATGGGGATTTGGAGAGTAGTCTGTGTAACTGAGCGGTGAATGAGGAGCAGTATGTGGGAGAGATGGGTGCATAGATAGCAGTCTGTAATAGGGGAATTAGGGTACAATTGAGTGCAACCACTTGGTTGTACTTGAAACTCCCATTGAAATTAATAGAGACTAACCATACAAGCACAGCCACTTCTTTGTTTTCAACAGAAAGTTTTGGGGGCCTGTTGCTGATATAACTGTTTTTGATCACAATAAAAGCCATTAAAAATCATTGAAAACCTTGAGATCACTTTCTATGCCATAATATCATAGTGCATTGTCTATCAAGCTCATATTTGCTATATCATATAGCTGCAGGTGGGACCCGCACCTATCAATGCATTATGTAGCTCAGACGCATATATAAAGAAGAATGTGGCATCATTTATTAACGACTATAATATAAGCGATAAAATCATGTAGACATACTTGAATATGAATCAGTCTTGTCCATAGTGTGTACAGCAGCATATCATAGTATTCAGCAGCGTAGATCCATGCAGCGCATGTAGCGAGGCAGAAGCAGTCTATCAGGCAGGGCGTTACACACCTGTGAAGTGACGTTTCGAGAGGCGGTGCCTCCCTTTCTCAAGCATGTAAGACATTGTGTAGACTTTCCTTATATACAACAAGTTAACCATTTGTTGACTGTATAATAGTATGTTTACAAACCTAAAACAATAGAATATAGTTAAAAACAATAGCTACAGAAACACATTAAGATTGTGTACCTCATTGAGACCTTTTGGATTCAGCGTGTCTAACTTATGAATCCAAAGGGCTTCTCTACGTAACAATATTTTTCCAATCGGGATTCCTTCTATATGTTGTATTTGTTCCAATATGCACCATCATAACTCTGCTATCCCATGACGTTTTTCATGGAAATGTCGTGCTAATGAGCTCTCTCCAGATTTTTTCTCTTTAGTACTATTCACATTAGGACTGTTGTTTTTTTTTCAATTCTATCTTTAAAAGTGCGGATTGTGGAACGATGTTCTTTCAATATTATTTTTATTGCTCGAGTAGTTTGACCAACATAGCCCATTCCACATGGGCATTTTATTAGATATATAACATGTTTACTGTTACATGTATGGAAGCCCTTGATGTTAATTGTATGCCCCTTTGTTGTATGAGTAATGGATGAACCCCGTATGATCGAGTGACAATTCTGACAATTCAGGCATGCAAAACACGCTGAATCCGAAAGGTCTCAATGAGGTACTCAATCTTAAAGTGTTTCTGTAGCTATTGTTTTTAATTTTATTCTATTGTTTTTAGGTTTGTAAACATACTATTATACAGTCAACAAATGGTTAACTTGTTGTATATAAGGAAAGTCTACACAATGTCTTACATGCTTGAGAAATGGAGGCATCGCCTCTCGAAACGTCACTTCACAGGTGTGTAACGCCCTGCCTGATAGACTGCTTCTGCCTCGCTACATGCGCTGCATGGATCTACGCTGCTGAATACTATGATATGCTGCTGTACACATTATGGACAAGACTGATTCATATAAAAGTATGTCTACATGATTTTATCGCTTATATTATAGTCCTTAATAAATGATGCCACATTCTCCTTTATATATGCGTCTGAGCATTGAATTGTGAAGACAGAGGGGTGAAACCGCCTATACACAGACGCCACCATTAGTGTGTTGAGAAAGAGACATTTGTCTATTTATAATCCATTGTATCCCATTATACTACAAGGACCTGCACCTATCAGACATTTATGGAGTATCTTATTAGTATGGCATAAATGTCTAAGACAGGAAATCCCCTTTAAGCAACAATAATAATAATTATAAGGATAATGTAGTAGTAATATGCTCTACAAAAATAGTTTTGTCAAATAAACATCTAAAATACTGTAAAGAACTGTCAGAAACAAATCTTAAAGGGGTTTTCCTATCTGGCTTCACAGCTAGCTCCAGACTCACATTTTCTGGTCAGGCTGTGGGTGGTTCTATAGCAGTGATTGGAATATTAGCTCTGCAATTTCCAGCTGAGCCTGTTAAAGAGACATTGGTAATGGTGTTTTAAAAGCTGGGTGCAAGGCAACAGAGCTCTAAAGGGTTAAAGTTTGTCTGTAAAAAAATAAAAAAAAAAGAAGCTCCCATATTGCTGATAAAACACAACAGTTAGTGACAACACCATCCTGGTAATAGCTGCTAAAGGTGGTCGGTAATTAAAAAACTTGTGTAAACAAGCATAAGAACTGCTCTAGCTCTGAAATTAAGCAAAATCCGAACTGAAATGTATTTGGTAATAGTCTTTACCTTTTGCCTACATGTTTAAAACTAATCAATGTGGTAATAGTACCCCTTTAACAGATCAAGAGACTCTAAGGGCGACATGTATAAACTTTGGAGCTGACAGGCCAGTTCTAAAAAGCTTTAAGACAGTGTAAAATGCAGCAGAATGTATGAACCTGATCTTCTGTAGTCCACACATACAGGCTCAGGCAGAGCACCTTTAACCTGGTCTGGCTGTTCTATCAGTTATGTGCCCAGGTCCGTCTTAACAGCATTATGGGCCCCCGGGCAGAGCTGTGCACTGGGCCCCCCAACCAATGCAACCACTCCTAGGTATAAATATATACTTCATCGATAAAAAACATATAACCTGCAGCACCGCCATATAAAGAACACATGGCGGTCAGACACCAGCTCAAGTCACCACCATATGATAGTGAGTACAGCACTGATCCAATAAAGACACAAAATAACCCCTGACATGCAGGGACTCACCGGAGACGTCTTCTCTGATCAGTCGTTCTCTGAATCGTTCTTCCTTTTGCCCTCCTTCCGTCCAGACCACCATGATGACTTCTCTGGGCCGCAACTCATCACTGCAGAATGTAACACACAAACATCTTAGACTTCTCACTTTATCAGCACTTTGCTTCCGATTCCTACCTCTGTTATGGGCGCCCCACATTAAGTAAATAGGTAGTAATGTTGCCCAACATTAAGTAGGTTTTCTGACCAAGTAGGTAGGTATACACCTCTTTGTAAATAGATATGCTGCCCTCTGTAGGTAAGTTTATAGCCCATGTAAGAAGATATACAGCCCTCTGTAGGTGATATAGCCTCCTGTAGTATATGCCCCCTTTATACAGCCCCCTGTATATATGCCCCCTTTATACGCCTCCTGTAGTAAATTTCCCCTTTATACAGCCCCCTGTAGTATATGCCCCCTTTATCTAGCCCCCTGGAGTATATGCCCCCTTTATACAGCCCACTGTAGTATATGTCCCCTTTATATAGCCCCCTGTAGTATGCCCCTTTATATAGCTTCCTGTAGTATATGCCTCCTTTATATTACCCCCTGTAGTATATTCTCCCTTTATATAGTGTCCTATAGTATATGTCCCCTTTATATAGCCCCCTTTAGTATATGCCTCCTTTATATAGCCTCCTGTAGTATATGTCCCTTTTATATAGCCTCCTATAGTATATGCCCCCTTTATACAGCCTCCTGTAGTATATGTCCCCTTTATATAGCCTCCTGTAGTATTTATATCCCCCTTTATATAGCCTCCCATTGTATATAGATCTTCTTTATATAGCCCCTCTGTTCTACATAGCTCCCCCTCCGCTGAACATAGCTCCCCCTCCACTGTACATAGCTCTTCCTGTTGTACATAGTTCCCCCTTGTATATAGCTTCCCCTCCACTGTACATAGCTCTTCCTGTTGCACATAGCTCCCCCCTTGTATATAACTCCCCCCTTGTATATAGCTCCCCCCCTTGAATATAGCTCCCCCTTGTATATAGCTCCCCCTTGTATATAGCTCTCCCCTGTATATAGCTCTCCCCCTTGAATATAGCTTCCCCGCTTGAATATAGCTCCCCCTTGTATATAGCTCCCCCCTTGTATATAGCTCCCCCCTTGTATATAGCTCCCCCTTGTATATAGCTCCCCCTTGTATATAGCTCTCCCCTGTATATAGCTCTCCCCCTTGAATATAGCTCCCCCTTGAATATAGCTCCCCTCCTTGTATATAGCTCCTCCCCTTGTATAGTTTCCCCCCTTGCATATAGCTCCCCCTTGTATATAACTCCCCCCTGTATATAGCTCTCCCCTGTATAGTTTCCCCCCTTGTATATAGCTCCCCCTTGTATAGTTTGCCCCCTTGTATATAGCTCCCCCTCTTATAGTCCCCCCTTTTGTATATAGCTCCCCCTTGTATAGTCCCCCCTTGTATATAGCTCCCCCTCTTATAGTTTCCCCCCTTGTATATAGCTCCCCCTTGTATAGTCCCCCCTTGTATATAGCTCCCCCTCTTATAGTTCCCCCCTTGTATATAGCTCCCCCCTGTATATAGCTCCCCCTTGTATAGTTCCTCCCTTGTATATAGCTCCCCCTCTTATAGTTCCCCCCTTGTATAGTCCCCCCTCTTGTATAGTTCCCCCCCTCTTGTATAGTTCCCCCCTTGTATATAGCTCCCCTCTGTATATAGCTCCCCCTTGTATAGTTCCCCCCTTGTATATAGCTCCCCCTCTTATAGTTCCCTCCTTGTATAGTCCCCCCTCTTGTATATAGCTCCCCCCTTGTATATAGCTCCTCCTGTATATAGCTCCCCCCTTGTATAGTCCCCCCTCTTGTATATAGCTCCCCCTCTTATAGTCCCCCCCTTGTATATAGCTCCCCCTCTTATAGTTCCCCCCTTGTATATAGCTCCCCCCTGTAAACTAAAAAAAAAAAAAAAAAAGTATTGAAAAACTCCACTAACCTTTCCGCGCTCCCCGCTGTGGTCCACGCTCCGGGAGCGCGTTTCCGGCTGAGCGCCGTGAGGTCATCGCCGCCTACGCCAGGACGTTGATCCTGGGGTTTCCTAGGCCGGAAGCCTATGCGCTACCGTAGGCTTCGCGATGCCCGGACCCGCCGCAGGGGCTGTCGCTCCAATGTGCAAGGTAGGCGGCTGCCCCGAAGGGCCCCCTGAGCATGAGGGGCCCCCAGGCAGGCGCCTACCTGGCCCAATGGAAGAGACGGGCCTGTATGTGCCTAGGTTTGGCATCCAACATTCATAAATGTGTCTAATTCTATGAATGTGGTGTGACGCCCCCAGAACGCCCCAAGTCTTTAGTACATTACAAAGTGTCAGGGCCAGTGCCAATTGTGCCAAAGTTTGAAGGCGACTGTTCATATATCTATAGAAAAGGGCTACAAAAGTTTTTGGCACAGAGTACGGCAGAAAACTGGCCCAGCCCCGTTCATACATGTTGCCCTATGTCTTTTAAATGTGTTTTTTAAAAATTTGCTTTATCCAACTCCCCGGGGACACTCTTTCCCTTTTTGTTCGTGACACACAGGAGAGGTTCGTATTCCATTCTTTGGAGCACAGGCCTCACCTTTGTTTAGTGAGGAGAACCTAGAAGTAAAGAGGCACAAATCCTGGGGCTCTGGAGTGGCAGCTGCATGGGACAAGTGGGTAAGTACAACTTTGTTCTCTTTCCTGGCCCCATTTCAAATAAATTGTCATCAACAGTATGCCCCCTTTAACACAGCAAACTGATATCTATCCTTTAATCCAAGGGGGAACCTACGGCAAATACTTTGGGATATGCTGAACACAACAAGAGGTAAAATTCGGGAAATTTTTTGGTGCACACAGAAACAATCTTGGACTTCACTGTTCCCGGTGACCCCTTTTTGGGGGCCCCAGCACACCCCCCCCCCAGATTACCCCCGCGCAGCAGCGCCCCCTCCCGACCCTGGGGTGCGGGCGTGTCGCAGCCCCCTTCATTCCCTTCCCCGGCTTCTGCTGTGTTGGGGGTTGTCTCTGCTGCCACCCGGTCGGGCGCTCCCCCCAGCGTGCGCGGCTCTTCAGCTAAATTTTAAAAGTGACAGCGTGCCGTAAAATTTTTTCACTGGGCGTTGCCTATTTAAGTCCTGCCCCTTTCCCTTACGCCTTGCCAAATCGATAGTGCCCTGTGCTAAGAGGAAGCGTTCCTTGATCTTGTTTGCCTATGTGTACCTCCCTTTCGCCTCCCCCTGACCAGAACCATTGCCCCTGTCCTGCCCTTCTCCCTTTCCCCGACTACGATCCTGTTTCACGTTCTGTCCCCACGCAACACCTCGCTACCCCCGCAAGAAAGTCCCGTCAGGGTACGACCTGTAGCAATCCGCCGCGCAAATCCATCCCCCTTGCGGCAGGTTTTGGGAAAACCGGGGCCACTTGGGCTCCGCCCCCTGGTGTGGGTTTTTACCATCGCTTGTGGGGGTCCAGAGGTCCCTCCCCCAATCCGTTACAAGGGTTTAAGCATTTGGGCCTTTGACTTAAAATTGCCCCGCAGATTTCTTGGGGTGTCACACAGCAAGGGTTTTTATCTATTTTCGTGGGGTTCTATATTGAAACCCCGAAAATCCGATGGTACTCTCTGCTGCATAGACAGCAATAAAAAAATCCATGCTGTAGTCTACACAGCACAGATTTTTTTACCATCAGTTTTAAAATCCGGTGGAATATTCAAAAACGGATCCCCATAAGACTCCCGACCATTCAAATGCATGGGGCTGTTGGCAAATCCAAAAACTGACCACGGCCTTTATGCAAATCTGCGCCAAAACCCACAGTCCAGCAGTGTCAAGATGCTGTAGGATATTGGACGCCATTTTGACATTTGCTAGTAGGGTTTCTTTACACTAATGTCAGTAGATAGGAGCTAGTGCTAAGCCAGGTTCACATCTGTGTTGAAAGTTACGTTTGGAGCCTCCATTGTGAAGGTGGAACCAGATGTGTTTCATCACGGACACCAACAGTCCCAACACACATTAATGACTATAACCTAACTTGAAACTAAAATATTGTTAACCTATGGTACGAATTTTTACGAAAACCCTTAAATTCTTTGAAAATATCTATTTTAAGACTTTCTTTGATGCCCAAAGCAAACAGTCACAGCTCCCCTTTAATTTAATCTATCTATCTTAATCAACACAATATGAATAGCTACCCTGTTTCTGAGAGTCTCGTCATTATTGACCAACAAAAAAATTCCACAAAATACATTGTTTTTCCAGAAAATGTCACAAATGTTCAAACAGAATAAGAACTGGAGAATTTGGAGGCCATGTCAAAGTCTTCAGCTTTTTCTCCTGTTCTTCAAAGTATTCCTGAACAATTTTTGCAATGTGGTAGGAACATTATCCTACTAAACGAAGCCACTGCATTAGGAAATATTAATGCCATAAAGGGGTGTACTTGGTCATCAGTAATGCGTACGTAAGTGGTATGTGATATAATAACATCCACATGGAAGAGATGACCCAAGGTTTCCCAGCAAAATACACTCCAGTGGGTGACAGTGCCTCTACCAGCTTGTTTTCTTCCTATAATGTACCCACATGACATAAAAGAAGATGGGATTCACCAGAACACACATCCTTATTCCATTTCTGATGCACTTATGAATATAGAAGCTGCTACTGGTGGTTCATAGGGTCTAAATGGCACTTTGACTAGTCTGCGGTTTTGCAGGCCCATGCACAGCAAACTGCAATGACCTGTGTGTTCTAGTGTCTTTCTGTCATATCCAGCATTAACTTTTTCAGCAATCTGTGCTCCAGTGGCTCCTCTGTTGGATCAGACTAGACGGGCTAGCCTTCAGTCCACATGCACGTCAGTTAGCACTTGATGACCATAACCCTGTCACTGGTCCATCCATGGACTATTTTTGGTAGGTATTAAACATTGCTTTAGCCGTCACAATTTGGATCCTGTCAAAGTCACTCAGATTCCTACCTTTGCCGATTTTGCTTCTTTCAATACATCAATTTCATAAACTGACTATTTGCTGCCTAATACATCCTACCTCTTGACAGGTGCCATAATAATGAAATAATGTTATTACCATCTCCTGTCAGTAGCTTTAATGTTATGGCTGATTGGTGTATATTAGTGCAGGAAAGTAGCACTCTGAGAAGCAGATAATGGGTGCCAGCAAGTCGAACCTTGAACCATGGTCCTAAACAATAGAGGGAAGAAAAAACTGCATCCAGTGAAAAAAATAAAGAATTGCGTACTTGATCCTTTAGAGTGCTGTGCTTTTTTCATTTTAATTCAGAACTCAATACTATATATAGATATAGATAGATATCTGTGTCTATGTATGTGTGAAAGTATTGAGTTTTGTATTAAAATGAAAAAGGCACATATATATCGTCTACAGCTTGCAAAACACATATGCCATATTTGTAAATACTTCTATATTTCCTCTACAGCTTGCAGAACATATATATCATATTTGTATATATTTCTATATGTCCCCCCACAGCTTGCAGAACACATATGATGCATGTGTATATTCTCCTCTACAGCTTGCAGAACATATATATCATATTTGTATATATTTCTATATGTCCCCCACAGCTTGCAGAACACACATGACGTATGCGTATATTCTTCCTCTACAGCTTGTGGAACACATATTACATATGAGTATATTTTTCCTCTACAGCTTGTGGAACACATATATATTTTCATATACTTCTATATGTCCCCTACAGTTTGCAGAACACACATGACATGTTTGTATATACTTTTATGTCCTCTACAGCTTGTAGAACAGATTACATATTTGTATATACTTCTAGACATCCTTTACAGCTTGTAGAATACATATTATATTTTTATATACTTTTTCTTTATCTTGCCGAACACATATGACATACTTGTAGATACTGATATATATCCTCTATAGCTTGCAGAACATGTATACCACATTTGTATATACTTATATATGTCCCCCACAGCTTGCAGAACACTATGACGTGTATATTCTTCCTCTACAGCTTGTGGAACACATATGATATATTTTTATATACTTCTATACATACCCTACAGCTTTCAGAACACGTTTGACATATTTGTATATACTCATATATATATCCTCTACAGCCTGCAGAACACATATGGCATATTTGTATATACTCATATATATATCCTCTACAGCGTGCAGAACACATATGGCATATTTGTATATACTCATATATATCCTCTACAGCTTGCAGAATACATATGACATGTTTGTATATACTTCTATATGTCCTTTAGAGCTTGCAGAACTCCTATATTTTGCACAGAAGCATCTTTCCAACTATAGGTGATGTATTAGTGCAGTAGAGCAGTACTGGACCGTAGGATGACTGCATGTTAGCTGACATACTATTGCCCCTGAATTCCCTTTGCAATGTGCATAGACAACATGTCATTGCCCTGAGAGCCAGGAGCATCCTCCTTGGTGTACTGAGGAGTACAGCAGCTGCCTGAGTCTTTAGTTGCAGTGTTAAAAGCTTCTGTTCGTATCCCCACTCCCCCTCCTCCACTCCTACATCAGCTTCAGTGTCAGCATCAGCAGCAGCAGCAGCACAGAGATAACTGTAGTGGATCTGCTGCTCACAGAGAGCACACAGCGAGCTGCTGCCTCCAGTTCTGTGGACATCTCCAGCCTCCCTGATCACTTGAAAAGTTGGGGTTCAGCGGGCAGGTAGCAGCTGGGGACCAGGGCTGCTGCAGGCTGGGCAGGCAGACAGCTCAGCATCACTTGTCCCTTGTCTCCCAGGCTTGGTCCAGAGGAAATGATCTGTGAGCTGCTGCTGCTGGTTCCAGGGACGATGCAGTGTGACAGCACTAGGTTCTCCTTGCACCACCTTCTCCTCCTCATCATCACCCTCCTCCCTTCCAGCTTCCTCCAGCTCCCGGCTTGTTTATAGAGCAGAGTGGGACTGGGAGGGATTGTAGCCACCGGTTTCGAGCTCTTCCACGTGTTTTCCACCAGTGGGGACTTGAGTTCTCGTCTAGGAGAGATGCTTCAGTAGGAGCTGCCTACCTCGGGAGGAAGGAGCACATTCAGGATGGATCTGATATATAGGAGATGTACTTCACCTGTTCTGCTTGTTTTGGGGAGCATCATCACCGTCTGTTGAGTAGTGATGTACCAGGAAGGTATCCAGCATGGTTGTGTAGATCAGGAAGGCTTGGAATGACAATCTCTCATACTGATGAATAATTGGGGACAGAACCTACTGAATTTCTACTTTTCCTAAAGGATCCTTGCACCTGCCAGCGAGGTATATCCACCTGACTTGTCTCTGTCTTGAGCAAAGGTTTCAGGAAAGAAATATATTTTAAGTAACAATCTATAGTCTCAAACGTCTCCACAAGACAACTATACAGTTTGTACTTTCCAATACATTGACTTTATTGGATGGTCACCAGTGGTGGTTTGGTGGTGTCCTTATAACACTGGGGAATTATTGATTCATTAAACTGTGGCTTTCCAAAGACTTCTTGGTTGTTCACCTGATTGGAAATTTGGAGCTGCTAATCCCTATGTGAAACTTTGAGTAGTGGAGCAACTTCTTTCTCTAATTCTTTGGGATCTCTGTGGATTATATAACTTACTTTCTACCAGTGCTTGATTATAAGAATTTACTACCATGAAGAGAAAGCAGAAGAGGTTTATCCAGATGGCTTTGCTATTTACAGCTGCTTTGATTTTTCTGCCTAATATTGGCCTTTGGTCTTTGTACAAGGAAAAGCAGCTCCTGAAGTCCACTGATGGAGGGGATCAGGTAGGAACTGAACACTTCAGAGTAGTAGGCATTGCTGTGCTGGACAGAGACACTCTATAGATTGTCTAAGACCTCATATTAGTCACCTGTAATGAGCAGTTATTTCCCTTAGAATGGTAGATTTGATATACAATGTGACTGAAATGTCAATATTGTATTCTTGAATTGCTACATGGGTCAATCAGAGTAAAAGTGAAACCTGTGACAAACTAGCTAACCAAGCTGTACAGTAGAGGAACTTCTGTACACTTACTGATACATGTGTCTCAGAATGCATTAGACAATTAGATACCATGTGTATGAAGCTCTTCTTCATAAGTAACCTCCTATACCTGACTACTTATTTGCTGAATATAGAGTATTTGATTGTGTGTAAAGTATACAAATTCTAGGTATAGTCTCAGTAGCATGAGGGGCTTATGGTCTAACATGACATTGCCTTATTAATAGAGCCCTTGTATTTGTCTGGTGCTATGAATATATTGATCTGATCTCTCTAACATATTCTGTGATTATGTCTCCTTTACCCGGCAACTTCTTTGACTGTATCAGAAACTATGATGGACCCTAATTTAATATTTGTAGCAGTTGTGTTCATTTAATTGGCATGTTCTGGCTTTGAAGAAAAGTTTGCAGCTAGCAGTAGCTGGCAGGAGATGTATCATGGTAGAGTAACCAGTTTCATTATTTTATTTTGTGGAGCAGTTAATTGATAAAAGCACAATACTAATTAGGAATCCTCATTTGCTTTTACATTTAACACTTTTGACAGCTCTTCCTTGAGGTGCTTCATTCCAGTCTACATTCATTCTCCCTTCTGGACCCCAGTTGCTCAGTTTCTGAAACTAGAGAAAGATGTTATGGTATATATTAAATATGTGTCTGTTCTGGTCAAATCGAGGATTATGCTTGTATAATATTGATAACAGTTAGCATTGTGTCACAAAGTTGCAACCACAGACCTAAAGTTTGTGTGGCACCAGCTGTGCAGGTGGCAAGCCACATGATACACTGCTTGTAACTCAGGCCTTACCTTGTACTGTACATATGTCTCTGTGGACCACGCTAATTGCATTGTAATTTCAGTAAGACTGTAAACAAACTGAATAATATTTGCAGAGATTTTGTAATTTTGAATAGAATAGCTGTTGGCGTAAAATGTTATAGAAGTCATAAGTCACTTAGCAAGGTCCTTTGAGGATACAGTGCACAATAACCTCCAATTCAAGGGTTTGCCACCAAGCCCTATGAGACTAGCTAGCTCCTAGTAAGAACACTTATGTAGAGTCTGTTTTCTTTTCCATGAAAAAAAAAATGTTTATTTGAGTTTTGACTGGTGTAAACTGTGATAGTTCATTAATTGTATAGAGTTCAGTTAATGGCACACCTCACACATAACCTATACTGAATGATAGTGTTACCATTGGCATACAAGTGTATAAACTTTAAAGACCATAAAATGTTCCATATAGTATAAAAATATCCCTCACTCCACAAGGGCTAGGAAATATATGAATCTCTGGTTTGTCTACAAAGTGAGCAAGTCCAATGAGCCCTTAGTAAAGTTAATTCTGGTGATTAAAGAGCCACTGAAGTTTTTATATCCAAAGAAATGACTGCATTGAGATAGTAGTTTTCAGTCCATCCTCAGAGTTAGTAAAACCACAGTAATGAACCATCTATATAGAAAAGGCTACAGAAAGTGCATGCTAGTATTGTGTTGTAAAGGGATTATTTACTTTTGATTTATTGTATTTATTATAAATATATTAGGAAATGAATGTTGTAGTAAACATTGTGACATCTCAGGGGTCAGCTAGTTCTCAAGATCGCCATCTCCTGGATTAGACAAACTTTGGTACATCTAAACACATCACTCCAACATCGTAGTAAAGATTTAAAATTGACCTCAGCCAGCTTTATTCTTCATTCACCAAGAAGTAACTGAACAGCTGTTCCAGTTGTCTCCCAATTAGCTGAACCCTTTAAGCCCCAGGCCTTAGTGACCAGCAAAGTTTTGTAGTCTTTGCCTCCTTGCATTTCAACAGTTGTAACTTTTTTATCTTTTAAGTGACACAGTTGTATGAAGATTTGTTTTATGTGGGAGAATTTAAGTTGTTTTATGTGGGAGAGCTTAAGTATAAAAAAATTACTGCAGAATTGTTTTTAATTGTTTTTTTTTTTATAATTATTTCACACCATTCAAATTTTACACTAAATAACCTGTTAGATGAATTCTACAGGTCATTACGGTCATGTAGATACCTAATATTTGAAGGTGTTTTTGTGTGTAATGTTTACACAATAACTTTTTTATTAAATATTTATTCTTATTTTATTTATTTAATTCTACAATTGAACACTTTTTTTTTTTACACTTAGTAATGTATTAGCATACATGAATATGCTAATACATTACTATATGTGTTATACTGACATAGGCAGGAGTCAGGGCAGCATAGTGTGCTCTTAACTATAGGCTTCCTATACAGACAGCCCTGGGGCTACTCTAGGTTCCCAGGGTTGACTGTACAAACATTCACCAAGCTCCATCGGGTCACCAGGAGTCCTTATGACCCAATAGAGCAGGGGAATATCCTTTGATAATGTCGCAGTCATAGACCAAGATAATCAAAGGGTTAAGCGCCAGGGATCTGAGGTTTCTTGCGCTTCCTGACCCCTACAGAGTCTGCTCCAGGAGCAGAGCTATTAACTACCGCTCTGTTCCTAACACAGCTGTGGCACTGGAAGCTGCATAACTCCTCTTTCCGCGGCAATGTTTTTGGCATTGCTGCAGAAGAACGACCTGCACCGCCCACTGTCAAAAGATGGTGGACGGTCCTTAAGGGGTTGATTAACTAAGAATCTGGAGCAGAGCTATACTTCTCCCCATTCCCAACTAGTCCTTCTCCAGGTCTTTAATCCAACACACATAGCAGAAAAGGACATCCTCCCTGCTTAATACAGCACAAACATGCAACTTCTTGCAACCACATTGCAACTATACATATTAAACATTCTCAATGGCCTACAGTGGGTTGTGCTCCTAAATATTTTTCTGCCTGATCTTTGTGGTTGACGGAATATATGGCTTTAAATAGTTAGGGAACATACCTGATTTTCCTAGATGAAATTGAATATTTATGGTTGAAACTCTTCAGTGTATCTACCCGTCCCCAAGACCCCCTTTTTTTCTTTTCCTCTTCTTACCTCCCACCTTTCCAATGTTAATTTGTGTTTAAAAGACGTTTATATCTTTTGGCCTTTTCTTTTATTCTTCAATCTGTTTAACGAGCTGTACTTGTACGAGTTCATGTTCTACATATGGCATCTACTGAACATACTGGATATTATACTATGCCTTATGATTATTTTACATTCCTGTCACTGTCTGTAGCATTTTTCACTATTCTGACTATGTCGTTTGTCATATCTGTGTTTTGGAAAACTCAATAAAAAATGTATTGATTAAAAGAAATCTGCTTTTATACTTCTTTTTTACCAAAGCAACAGGCCCCTATGTAGAAAAAAATGGTATAGCCCACATTCCTGTCAATAATAATTGTTACATGGAGTAATGTATGGACCAAACATGGAGTTTGCCATGTGATCTTCTGGCATTTAGGATTACATGACTTTTATGGGGTAATTTAATATAAATAATAATGGAATAATTATTACTAATGTGGATAATAACTGTCTCTAGTTGATGTTGTGTTGTTGTTACAACATTGATGATTCCAAAGGTCACATGACATATGAGTACTGGGTCAAGTGACTGAAGCCATACAGATACTTAATGAAAGTCATTATCATGGACATTGTTTTTATACAAGAGGGCCTACTGCATTGGTTTAAAATAGGAAATGGAGCTGAATTTTTTATACACATATATTCAAAAATGATATTATTTTGTATAAGTACGGTACATAAAAAATAAAAGCAATACAAAGTGCAAAAAACTCCTTTAAGTATAGATATTCACATTGTGTATATGCAGAGGTTTAAAGAATATATGCCATAGTAATAGACATCTGATAGATGCCTCAATGAAGCAAGACAGCAGGAGCTTCTGCAAGCATTCAGCAGCCCCTCATGTTCCCATTCAAAACAGCGCAATAGATTTATTAGGACAGGTATGAAAACTGTCTAGGTCTAAGACTCTCTTTGTTGCCCATAGCAACCAGTCAGTGCTCCCCTTTCATTTCATATAGTGCTCTGAAAAAATTAAAGGGAAGCTCTGATTGGTTGCTACGGGCAACAAAGACAGCCTTAGACCTAAACAGTTTTCAAACATGAGGCCCTTAAAGTTTATAGAACTAGATCTATGAGCAAATGGCATAGTTCTTTCTGATATATAAACATAGAACCGGTAAAATAAAACGTAGCTTTCTTTAATAATTTCTTTCCTTAAAAAACAGACATTAACCCGTTATTCATAGTATGTCCATTTGTATAAATAGAAGGCCAATACTCAGCATTATAGGTGCTTGAGGAAGGGGAGGAGCTTCCCCGAAACATCCATGAGACTCTCTCAGTTCAGCTCGGTTGTCAGCGCTTCACTGCTCTCCTGCTCCGGGAGCGGCGCTATGGATGGACTTTGAACGGCTTGCTTTTGTCGCAACTATAATGCTGAGTATTGGCCTTCTATTTATACATATGGACATGCTATGCATAATGGGTTAATGTCTGTTTTTTAAGGAAAGAAATTATTAAAGAAAGCTACGTTTTATTTTACCGGTTCTATTTTTATATATTGTTGCCTGTTTGTGGGAGTGGAGACCCCTTGTTATTTGAACCGTGTACGGCCACACTCGACTAACCTTATACGTCAGGGCTACATGCTATTGAAGTGATAGTTCTTTCTGATGACTGTCCTTGGACTTGTGGGTAGATTTAGCTAAGTAAGACATTTATTATGGGGGCTAGAAAGGGAGCCTGAGAATAGGGCACCAAGAGCTGTCTTGTTTTAATTTAGTCATCTAAAAGATACTATAATTTAAGATCGAGATTGTTTATTGTGACAGATTAATTTTAGCTCTTTACTACTATTAGGCCAGGTTCACTCACTATGC
The DNA here is from genome assembly GCA_025379985.1 of Phyllomedusa bahiana. Taxonomy (NCBI): domain Eukaryota; kingdom Metazoa; phylum Chordata; class Amphibia; order Anura; family Hylidae; genus Phyllomedusa; species Phyllomedusa bahiana. The sequence goes on along the minus strand of JAODAL010005802.1, from coordinate 105,534 downwards.
TTTTGGTTTTTAATGATGTATTGCAAAGAGAAGAAAAGTCTCTTCTTTTTGTATCCACTGCATATAATTTCATATCACAAAGACAAAGACATTCTCTATCTTGCCTGCTTAACATCTGACAAGCCTGCACAAACAGCTACAGTACGACATGGCAAGAATCTTTATTAGCTTGTATATAATGTTTTAAGAGGATTAAGTTGCATGTTGCCTCCTACTTTTTCTTTTTAATTGTAATGCCTTTTACTTGTTAGGCTTCACACAGTTTGTTTATGTTGTTTTTTTTTTATACGTTTGAAAGCAAGAGAAAGAAACCACATTATAAAAACTGAAAATGTGGTTTTACATGAAACAGATGCAACTGAAACACGTTTTTTTATTTATTTTTCTCTGCTTTTTAAAATGCAAGAAAATTGGCAAAAAAAATCCACTGTGTGAACTAAGCTTTAGTCTCTGAAAATTTGAATTTGGTGCAAACAAGTCTCTGATCAGTGATGACTCTAGCCAATCATTTTCATTACTGCTCAGTAGTCAAAGTTAAGAAAGGACAGAGGTTATGGAGGTAATATATGGCAGCAAAAAGAAAGTGTAAACCAGCTTATCCAATCCAAATGCCTTCTCATTTGCTAGGATCCTGTGCTCAGACCGCAATCCAAATAGCGCATAAAATATACAGCTGTAGAAAAAATCCAAGGTCTGCACCAGGATATCAATTGGCGAAAAAATATTAATTGAAGTAAAGCCATTAATAAGCGTCCATGACAAACAGTATGAAGCTGGCAGGCATAAATTCAAAGGGATGACACGAATGCTGACATGTTTCAGACGTCGATGCATCCTTAGTTGTAGCAAGAAACCAAATGAAAAGTACGCTCTTAAAAGCAACAATCAAATTAAAAGTCATTGTACAAAGTGGAAATGGTATTACCTGGCGTATGATCACAGAGAGCACCTGGTTGCATATTCCTAAAACGCCGGCGACAGGAAACATGCTACTGGAAACCGGAAAGCATAGCCGTATAGAGTAAATGCGTGGAACGCAATGCGCTCCAAGGAGCGATACATCGTCATACATGTGTCATCGCCAGGAATAGCAGAACAAAATCTATACAAATTGCAACATGGTATAAGAGCAAAATACTTAGGAATGAATATTCATATAAGCAAACGGAAATACAAGGAGATATAATAGGACTAAGCCCATTGTATTAAAAATGGAACAGAATTATGGAGGGACCAGATCCTATTTATTGTGTAAATGCCTTAGCATATTCTGTATTGGTTTTCAACCATAATGGAGCTACCATGTGGTGGGATGGCCACTTAACATGTTAAGGTATTTAACCTGCACTTACCGGCCAGAAGTTTGAGGGAGAACAATGCTGTGCCACACACTCACTCACTACACCAGAGAATGGCTCCTATGACACTCACAGCGTTACGAGCAAAACTTAAATTCAAAGGGCCCCATAGCAAATTGAGATGGGGCTCCACCACCTTATGACAATAAAGTAAAACATCAACATAAGTAGCAATAATTAAAGGTATTAATATTATCACCATATAGCAAGGAACACAAATAGTAGTACTGGAGAGCAAAACACCACCAGCTACTGGTTCCCTATAAAAAAGAGCAATATTATTAAGCTATTTGCCGCATAGTAGTGGCTATGGCTGTAGTTACACCCATGGGCAGTGCCCATATCGAAGCAATGTACAGGAACTCAGAACGTGATATGGACAATACCAAGTGTGTGTATGTGTGGGTATCTAATCCAAACTCACCCCACTGTGCCCTGCACTCAGCAGTGTAGCTGAGGGACAGTCTACTTGTAACGAACGTTGATGAAAAGCCATTGTGTATAGAAGATAGCTTTCATAAGGGTCACAATCAGTGCTGTCTCTAAACTGTGCTCTCTGAAAAAGAAGGAGTTTGGCCTCGTTCACACGGCTTATTTCGCCGTGTATTTGCCGACGGATTGACGATCGTCAATCCGTCGGCAAATCCGTCCAAAATAAGTCACAGCCTATTTTCATTGATTTCATGAAAAAAGCCTCGTCACTAACACGAGAGTTCCGTTCCGATTGCCGCCGCGGATTGACAACGCAATCCGACGAAACAATTCACATGTCAATATTTCCGGAGGATCACCACCACATGATTGTAGATGGAATCTCGTGGAAATCAGTACAATACGTGCCACACTTAGTGGCACTATTTGCAACTGATTTTCAACTGATTCAGAACGTATTACGACAGCCATCCGTGTAAATACGTTCTAAATAAGCCTGTGAACGAGCTTAAAAGAAATACAGTAAATATAATTCCAACACAATTCACTGGCACAGAATGGGGAATTTTAAACTGCAGAATATCCAGGGTGCACATCTCAGATAGTGACCTTCACATTGCATAAATATATTTCATACATTTTTCTAAATTGTGAGATGTGTATGAACATTGACAACCAGATTTTAATGATTGATGCTCTTTGATTAGCTTATAAATCTCTGTACTAATCCAGAGATTACAGAGTTTTGTGTGGAATTGGTACCTCTCTATTACTCAGCTTTACAAAGGCTCAAGAATAACTTTGATATTTGCCTTTCTCACACTTCTTTTTATAACTGAACTTAGCTGTGAAGGCCAAAGACTGCGGATTTGTGGTTTTCTGAACCTCTACAGATTACAGATTCAATCTGAGTAACTAATATAACCTTTAAAAAGTATGTGTACCTTTATACATTTTCACCTAATATAGAGACCCTCATTTCCTGTTAGTCTTTAGCTATAACATGTTGGAGTAAGGTGAGACAAATTTAGGCACAGGTCTCTAAATAAGTTTGGCACATCTGTTGAGGCTATTTGTGTGCCAGGAATGGAACATTTGAACATAAAATATAATATGTTTGTCAGCACTTGAGACATGCCCTCTCCCAGAAAGACCAAAACAATTTATTTTGGAAAGTGAAAAAAAATTACCCAAGTGAGTCATATACAAAATTAATGAGACTTCCCTTTAGTATCTATAGGGTGTGATACAAGATCCTATCAGTCCAATAACCCTCCTACTAATGTGGATGGGGTCAGAACTAGCATCATTTAGGCTATGTTCACACGGGGGTATTTCAGCGCGCATTTCGGGTCATACTTGCGCTCTAATACAAGCAAGATGCACGCTGAAATTACGGTAATCCACAGATCTCATAGAGAACTATGGATTACGCCTCTCTCCCCGCTCGTACAATACGATCGTATTGTACACGCGGGGAGATAAGTGACATGTCAATTACTCGGGTATCAGCACGACTCCCGAACACCCGGCGTAATTGCGGGGCGTACTGTACGCGCCGCAATTACGCCATGTGAACATAGCCTTAGAGATACAGAAACCTCATAAACTGCATCTATATGTTCTATACATTCTATCTCAATGACAAAAGCTAATTGAAATGTACAGATCTTTAACTAACTTGCTGCTCTATTATCTATTTTTTGTAAATGCATGATTTCATGAAGAAAATACTGGTCTGAATGGTCTGTTTAGAAGCAACCAGATACCATGTACTGGTAATGGTTACAAACATGAGCTGAATGCTTTAGTAATGCGACCACCACGTACCCAGGGAGCTGTTACAGCTCAGGATTAACATCAAGGTTAATGTGTTAAACCTCAAGTCCTAGGCTGAGTGGTTCTGGACAATTATTACACAAAATCATATTTTATGCTTCAGTTAAATATTGTATCTATTTTTAAATATTCCCTGTATGAAATGTGTTAAAAACAATCATAAGAATTTGTCACAAAATACATCAGACATCCACATTTAACATGTAGTAAAACATGACACTGTAAATAGGTCTGGGTTCAGTTATATGCAAGTACTGCAGCTTTAAGAATATTTCTCCCCACAAAAAACCAAATACATATCAATCACCAATCCCTCCTTACTGTATGCACGCTGCATGTCCTTTTGGAGGATTGCTTAATCAGTAGTTTCCTAAAATACTGTACTTCTGATACTTGGGTTATAGGGGAAAATGCACCAAAAGTGAGGGTAATCGGCAAAAAACACGAAACTGTCTAGCAGTAAGACTGTCTTTGTTGCCCAGATCACATCAGTATTGACTTTTATCTTAGAGCATTATATGACATGAGAGCTGAGCTCTGTTTGGTTGCAATGGGCAACAAAAACAGTCTTACTGCTAGACAGTTTCATACATACGGCCCATGGTGTTTTTCCTATAAATAATATGCCTGTATTTCAGGTAATATCATTATGTGCAACTGAGATAAGGATAAGCAGGAACATGGTGTGGGCAGATCAGAGTTGTGTAGAGCTGTGACTTAGACACCAGCAGTAGAATGTCAGTGCTGCTTACAGTCTGTATTCTGTGAATTTAGAAAATAATATATATAATATTCTATTTTGAATATAAGACCTCAAAGTGCAGGATCTGTGCCAATCCGCTAATACAAATCATTACAGCCCCTTATAGTTTGCATCTTTTGAAACATCAACAGCAAAGAGGTTGTTTGCACCACATCCATCCATCCATCACTGAAACCTTCAAGACTTGCATACAGTTTCAGCTAACCACAGGTCTCAAAGGTTTTAGAGATGGACATATGTGCTACAAGCAACGTCTTTACTGATTATGTTTTTATGGAGATTAGTAGAAGTGATGCGGGACAAAATACTGTTTTTGCTCCCTTCAGCATCAAAACTGCACTACAGTGGTATACCTTATAGTCTATGTTTATGGAATACAGACTGTAAGCAGCACTAACATTCTGCTGACATCTCATCTGCCTGCACCCTGTTTCTTCTTATCCTTATCACAGTTGCTCATAAGTTAACTGAAATATAGGCAGAATGATTTATTTTATTTTTTTTTAAAACAGCAGTTTTTTTGTTTCATTTTTTCTCAATATGGGCACATGTTTTGGGTCAGCAATGTTTTGTTTCCTGATGCAGTGTGCTCTATTCAAGCAGTTTGAGGTACACTTCTCCTGTATATATATATTTCTCCTGTAGGTATATTTCTCCTGCATGTGTAAATGCGTGTTGCATCTTTATAGCCTCTTTTTGGTGTTATTTCACATTACAAAGCTTGTAATTTAAAGAGAAATTATTGATCTGTGAATCTTATCATTTGTTACGGAAAGGACCACCACAACGCATGGTCTTAGACGTGTTATCTCACTTTGTAGGCCAGTTTTCTGTCATACTGAAGTTGCAAGTTTGTGCTAAAACGTGTTCTTTTTCTGAATTTTTCTGCCACTCTCACAATTTTTATACAAGTGGGTGTTGCTTATCAGGAGGCTATAAAGATGTCGAAAGGTTTTGAAGAGCTTTCGGAGGCTTTTTCTGAGCAATAAGTGTGTGCCAATGAGGATTTACCACAGACAGAATCACCTTCCTTTTCCAGATCCTTAATTGGCAAATCTTGCTCTATATGCATTATTATGTTCCCATTTCCATATCATTACTGGAAGAGCTGTCATAGTGTTCAAATAAGTAGACAAACACATTTTCTGGATACAGAAAAAAATAAGAAATAGTCACCAATATTTTTTTTTAGAAATGGATAAAAGAAAGAAATCTAGTTCATGTATCATTTGCTTCTAAGTCTAGAGGTGCGCTCCTTACTCAGAAATACTTTTATTATACTGGTCTGGAAATGCACATAGGGTGACATGTATTTATGGGGCTGCGCTAGTATTCTGGTGTCCTTTCAGCCCAAAAACTGGCACATCCCTGTTTTCTCGATGTATGAGCAGGCGCACTCCTAAATTAGGTGCATTTTGTGGCGCTTGCAACACTTTGTAATGCGCCCAAGATGTGGAGGCGTGATGAACCACAACCGTATGACTCTACACATTTATGACTGTAGGACGTCAAAACTAGGCGTATTACTGCTGGAACGGCCAGACCAAGTTAAAAGTGATTTACCTGAGCCTGAGTTGTTGTTTTGGAACTAGAAAGCACCTAATCTATGATCCGCGGTAGAACAGGTTCATACATTCAGGTACATTCTACACACTGCTTTAAAGCTATTTCGAACTGGGCTCTATGCGCCTAGACCATACATGTTGCCCTAAATGCTGTGGCTGTAGTAATGATTATTGGACATAGATAACTGCAGCAAGATATCTTATCTCAGAAGCCATTGAAAAGCACTGAAAATGTTGGGGTAATGTTCTATGTCAGAGGTATGATAAAGGGTTAAATGTCAAGTTAAGCTTTGCTACGTCTATATGTGTATTGTTTGGTTGTAGTTAAAACAAGATTTTTCTGTGCTTATTTACTAATAAGGCAGGATTTTGAGGGCAAGTTCCTAGATGTAAAATGTGCTGGCCCATTTTTTTATTTTAAGAGTTTTGGTAGTTTTTGTTGCTACATGCATTATGTTTGAGATTTGATCAAGTCAGTAGGACAATACTAGCTTCTTATGAAAGATTAGGTTGCCAGATGTAGTTATATGACCTTTAAATTCCATCTACTGTCATGAAGATTAGAAACTCACAAAGTTGCAACAAAAACCAAAACATATGCAATAATGTATACACTTCTGTTCTGTTTTAAGTCCTATCACCCTTTGAATCTGTTTATACTTATGGTATGATGGGGGCTGCACTGTAAGTTAGCTCTAAATCTCCCAATACAATTCCATACACAAAGTGGGCAATCCTGTAGGTCATCTCCTACTGTACCTCAAAAATTATTATCTACTCAATCGGCAAACCACTTTAGACTATGATGTAGTAAAACAAATTGAGTTCAAATTCAATCATTTAAATTATTTTTGAAATAGTTGCTTGCATGACCCAGTCTTTAAATAACTTGAGTTTCATTATTAAGTTAGATGGTATATGCATGTGTATGTGCATGGGAGTAGCTGCTGTAATTTATACTGATGTCACACTATGATAGAAAACAATGTATAACAGTAATATGTTCAATCAATTAGTATATAAAGGAACATATACACCTATAATTACATAAAAGCTGTTATGTTTTATGCATAATCTGTAAGGTAAATCTTACCATGCTTGTATTGGGATCTTCAGTAGATGGCACTGTGTCCTACATTGTTACATCAGTAGCAGAAATATACAACTGCATTATCACATTTCTGCTTCTCTTCCAAATAACATAAGATATTTTTGCCCATAAGAACTTCTAAATATTTCTTAATATATTATGGCTTTTTCCAGTTTATTGATTACATACAATGATTTTATTTTGTAACAACATTTTGTGCTATTGAAGTATCCATGGTCTTCAGTGATTTATTGTGTTTTAACCATTTGTAAAGAATTGCAATCCTCTCCTCTTTCTTAGTGGATTTTGCTATTAAATTTCCTTTGGTTTTAGAGCTCAGAAAGTATTTGTTTATTGTAGAACAGAAACAAAATCCAATGGTGGTTATTTCAGTGCATTTTGTTTAATCCTCAGAGATCCTATCCTGCTGTTGATTTGTTGATTTGCCACTGACAAGTAAAATAGGCCATAGACACTATAATTACTCATACTTGCTGTGATCTTATAAATCTATATGTTGATCCTTTAACTCTCCATAAATACATACTTCAGTCATGGTAAATTCTCTCTGCATGTGGATTCACCTCCAGCCTGTGCTATAGTTAAAGTTATTGATTTATCTGTTCCTACATTATATTCTTCCTCTTCCAAGCCAAAGGCAGGACTCCAGGACAAACTTCTTGATTTACAATTTTACTTTAGTTGATTAACTATTTATGTACTCCTATGTACTGAAAAAAACACAATTTTGATATCAATAAAGTGTTATAATTTTTATACTATCATATATGTGGATTGTTTTTCGGTTCCATGGAGCTTATACTGTATCTCCAATATATGTACGTTGTGGTATATAGCGGGTGAAGTAAGTATAGAACATGTCACCAATTTTCAAAGTAAATATATTTGTAAAGGTGCTATTGACATGAAATTCTCACCAGATGGTAACCCATCCAATCGAAACAGGTAAAGAAATCAAATTATAGATGTAAATCATTTACGTTATGTGTAGCAGTGTTGATCAAACTGTTCTAGAAAGTTCTAGTAGAACTTCCTGAATTTTTAGAACTCGAACCGAACTGAACATTTTACTGTTCCTTCGAGTAAAGTTTTAGTTCTAGTTCGACATGCCATTTTCAGTTTCGTTTTAAGTGGCTTTCTGCACTTTTGGCGGCCATCCAATCAGTGCAGAGCACAGAAAAGTGTCAAACACGTCATCGCTGAGGTGTATGGCTCTCATTGGCTGCTAAAATCCCATGATCATGTTATATATATTTCACTGTATTGCCTTGTGAACGCCATTTCCAGCACACTTTCTGTACTGTACAGACTGCTCTTAGTTAGCATTTTCCTCTCCATAGACATCAATAGTTAGGGAGTTTGGTATTGCTGGCTGCATCTTTCCTACACCCAGAAGCTGTTATTTGGTGACATTTGCAGGCTCACATAACGACTAACTCTTATATACATGGATATATATTATACAGAGTGTTTGGATTTGCAAAATCATACTCAGTGCCCAAAAGTTCTTTTTTTGCAGTATTGGGGGTTCAGTAATTGTATAACACACCATCTCCAAATCTCTTATGTGTCAAAGGGGCTTTTGGGCCCCCTCAGGATGCAGGGCCCCGTAGTAGCTGCTACCGCTGCATATTTTCCTATAGCTAAGCCCCTGCTTGCAAGCTGTCCTCATCTTTTCAGTTGGCCATTGAAATGAATGAAGTATTTTAACCTCTCAACTTTTTTCTGCATCTCTTAGAGCTAAATTTTCTTCACTAAGTTGTTCCATGTATCCAGTTTACTATTATGGATGGTAATTACAGCTCCTCCTCACCTGTATAGGTATAGAAATTAACCAGAACATCTTCTCCCATAGACTTTAATGGGGTTCGAGTTCTAGTCTGAATAGAACGTTGAACCGAACATACTAAATTTCGAGGTTCTAATCGAACTAGAACTTCTTACTGCTCGCTCATCTCTAGTTGTAATGAGACAGGGAAAAAGTATTGAAGACACTTGATCACACTTTGTGAAATGTATTAAATACTTTGTGCTATTTTGGCCCATTCTTCCACACAAACACTCTTCACATCCTGAGGATTCTGTGGGTTCCGTCTATGAACTCTGAGTTTTAGTTTCTTCCATAGATTTTTTACTGGATTCGGGTCAGGTGATTGGCTGGGCCATTCAAACGGCTTTATTTTGTTTCCCTGAAACCATTTGAAAATGTCCTTGGCTGTGTGTTTGGGATCATTGTCTTGTTGAAAAGTCCACCCTCGTTTAATCTTCATTATCGTGGTAGATGGCAACAGATTTTTATCAAGAATGTGAATGTCTTAGTACATTTTTTAAATTCATCCTTCAGTTATATGAAGTTTACCAGTGCCATATGCCGAAAAACAGCCCCACACCCCTCCAAACTTCACTGTTGGTATGGTGTTTTTGGGATGATAAGCAGTGCCTTTTAGCCTCAAAACATGGTGTGTATTATGACATCCAAAGAGTTCAAATTTGGGATGATAAGCAGTGCCCTTTAGCCTCAAAACATGGTGTGTATTATGACATCCAAAGAGTTCAATTTTGGTCTCATCTACTCAGAGCAAACAGCTTTTACCCAAAGCACACTATTACTGCAATTCCAGTGGTGTAGTATAACAGAGCCAAATGCTTGTGCTCCTCCCTGGAATCATACAAAAATGAGACACACAATATTAATAACAGACTTAAAGAGGGAGGATATCCTAATTGGACACTAAAAAGAGCAAAAGAAAAAAAAGAGAGACTCCTTTTTTGACAACAATAGAACCAAAACAAATACAAAAAATAAAATTGAGAAGAACATTGTTTTTTTCTACTGCCTACAGTGATAATTTTGATAAAATTAAAAATTTTTCTTTAAAAAACTACCAATTTTGTGGCTAGATGATAAATTAATGAAAATAACAGAAGGAAATACAAAATTGTGGCAAAAAAAACACTTGCAACATACTTTCCCTTATTATTTTTAAAATTAAACAAAATAACTCTAGAACCTGTCTGTCCCAAAAAGGCTTTTTTAAATTTGCAAGCGCACATTGCAATGTCTGTAAATATACAGAAAAGAAAAATACTTTTCACATAATATTAACAGTAGGGTGTATCAAATTAGAAAAATTATTAACTGTGACACAACCTATGTTATCTACATGATTTATTGCATGATTTGTGACCAGTACTACATAGGTTGCACTATTCGCAAGTTAAAAAATAGGATTGCTGAGCACCTTGCTGTGATAAAAAATGAAAATGCACAAATTTCAGGGGCAACCAGGCACTTTGTAGACATACATGATGGGGACCTCACAGGTTTCCATTTTTAGGGCATTGTAAAAGTTAAATTGCATAAAAGAAGAGGGGATATCAAGCACACAGTGCATCTAAGATAGGCATTTTGGATCCTCGAGTTAAATGCATGGAGACAAAAAGGGTTAAATTATCATAATGACTTGATGCATCTGTATTAGTTATTTACACCCAATATATGTAAACTTGTTTTAACAGTAATCTATTTTGTCTAATATTTAGGCATTATGGGTGGCATATATGAACGGGGCTGCGCAAGATATCTGGCGTCTTTTCTGCCCGATATCCAGTGAAGCCCCATTCACTTCACTCAGATTGCTCCTTTGGTGCACTAGAACCGTAGCGAAGCTACAGATTTACAGCTTCGCTGCGGCATTTCTAGGCGCATTACTGCTGGAACAGGTATACCACTTTCATAAATCAGGCGCATTCTAGACTAATATTATGTGCATGAAATCTGGCGTTAACATGCCAAATTTCATACATGTCGCCCTATATGTGTAGAATTAGGATATCGCTATACTTTGTACACATATGCTTCCTGGCCTCCCACTAATTAGTTTTAAATCACTATTTAACATGACAGGTAGTTACTGCCCTTATGCTGTGGACAAGGGTCCAGGAAGTGACTGGAAATGTGTAGGTTTAGGAGGGAGGGTGGTTTGCACTTGTTCTGCTTGCTACTTGCCATGCCTTTTAGTGGATATTTCTAAATAAAGAAGTGATACTTTTTACCTTTAATATTTATCCGGGATTCTATTCTCCATTTGTTTTGTATTATTAAGACTAAGTGAAAATAACATCTTTCCTCCACAGTGTCATTAGTGCTACAAGATTTCAGGTGTGAATGAGGGGGGAGGGGCAAGTGTGTTAAATTTGGTGTTATCACTCTCACACTCTATCATACTTATCACTGAAAGTTCAACATGGCACCTCATGGCAAAGAACTCTCAGAGGATAAGAAAGAAAGAATTGTTGCTCTACATAAAGATGGCCTAAACTATAAGAAGATCGTCATCACCCTGAAACTGAGCTGCAGCACGGTGGCCAAGACCATACAGAGGTTTAACAAGACAGATTCCACTCAGATCAGGCATTGCCATGATCAACCAAAGAAGTTGAGTGCATGTGCTCAGCGTCATATCTAGAGACTGTCTCTTTAAAATAGACCTATGAGTGCGGCCCGCATTGCTGCAAGGGTTAAAGGGGTGGGGGTTAATGTGTCTGTGCTCAAACCATATGCTGCTCACTGCATTAAATTGGTCTGCGTGGCAGAAGGAAGCCTCTTCTAAAGATGATGCACAAGAAACCCTGCAAACAGTTTGCTGAAGACAAGCATACTAAGCACATGGATTACTTGAACTGTGTCCTGTGGCCTCATGAGGCCGAGATAAACTTATTTGGTTTAGATGATGTCAAGCGTATGTGTTAGCAACCAGGGGAGGAGAACAAAGACAAGTGTGTCTTGCCTCCAGTCAAGCATGGTGGTGTGAGTGTCATGGTTTGGGACTGCATAAGTGATTTCGTTTGTGTGGAGCTACAGTTCACTGAGGGAACCATAAATACCGACATGTACTGTGACATATTGAAGGAGAGCATGATCCCCCTCCCTCCAGAAACTGAGTCACAGGGCAATATTCCAACAAGATAATGACCCCAAACACACCTTGATGACTACTGCCTTGCTAAAGAAAATGAGGGTAAATGTGTTCCACTGGCCACACATTTCTCCAGACCTAAACCCCATTGAGCATCTGTGGGGCATCCTTATATGGATGGTACTGGAGTACAAGGTCTCTAACATCCACCAGCTCTGTGGTGTCATCATGGAAGAGGATTTCAGTGGCAACCTGTGAAGCTCTAGGGAACTCCATGTTCAAGAGAGTTAAGGTAGGACTGGAAAATAATGGTGGCCACACAAAATACTGACACTTTGGGCACAGTTTGTCAATTTTCACTTAGAGGTTGTCAGCAGTTTAGACATTGATGGATGTGTGTTGAGTTATTTTGAGGGGACACCAAATTTTCACTGTATATCGTCAGTGTTGTCCCATGAAAAGATATTACAATATTCACAAAAATGTGAGGGATGCACTTACTTCTGTGAGAAACTCCATATATACCCTACATACACATATACCCTATATAATCACTCAGCATACATATTAATATAATATATATATATTATATATATATATATATATATATAGTATATATATATATATATATATATATATATATATATATAATATATATATATATATATATATTGTGACGGTGCGACCTTAGAAGATCGCATTTCTCCGCCACTAGATGTTCTGCAGCAGCTGAGTTCCAAGGTATGGGTTACCAAGTGGCTGCCTGTCAGTGAGGAAGGTCAGCAGTCTGGCAAGGGTAACCAGGAGTTAATTACTCAGGTGGTAATTAGGAGAGTTGCTCAGCTGAAGGTCTGTTAAATAGCCTGGTCTTCAGTATACCAGAGGGGGAGAGTGTGGCTCACAGTCAGTGGAGGACGTGTGCAGGCCTTTGTCCAGGAGAGTATCCTGGGTTCTTCACCGCTAGGCTTGAGAGAAGCCAGGCCCAAGGACTATATTGTACAGTGTGAGTACATGTTTGTGGGGCTGGGTATTTGACCCAGACCACTGCTAGAGAGGGACTCTCTGTATGTTTAGTTAGTGGCTGGACGGCCTAGGATTTTATTTTGTTTGCTGTATATGTTTCCTGTGTTGGAGAATAAAGCTGGCGGAAGCCAGATTTAATGAGAAACCTGTGTCGACCTGCTGTTCCGTTTACCAAAGCGGCGATTCGAGAGTGTACCCAAAGCCGGGCCAAGATGGCGGCCGAACATGAGTGACCGCTTACAATATATGTTTAAATATATATTATATAATATAATATATGTATATATATATATATATATATATATATATATATATATATATATATATATTATATTGTAAGTGTGGCAACAGCAGGAAGGGTTTACAATGGCATATATCATCCCCGGCCAGGGTCCTTGCGTGCACCTTCCGATGTCCCGACACATGCCCCGAAGGTAAGGAGCCTTGGGGGAATGAAAGGCCAAAATTAGATGGATGTCGACAGTACAGACTGTCGACATATGTTTAAACATTTAAGGTTATTTATGGCTTCAGCCATTTCCTGGGTCGGCCTTTCATTTGGGAGTGAGCATAGAGCAGGGTGGGTGTTTCACTCCCCATGACTCCACCCGGGGTTTCCCTGGAGTATTAAAGTCAGCAGGTAAGCTGACTAGGGTGGTTACAACCCTGGATACCTTTAAGCCTTGGGGGGGAGACCTGCTGGAAAACCCAGCAGGGAACTTACAGACTGTCAGTTAGCTGGTCTCTGTTAGCTAGAGCCCAAAACGGGCTAGGCGTTTTTTTTTTGTTTGTGTTTGTGCTTTCCCTTGCACTTTGCATTTTCTGTTTGCTGCCAATAAAATACAGAAGCCCTGGTATTTTTCCACCCGGAATACGTCTCTGTCTCTGCCTGAAAACGTGAGTTTACGATCCAGAGCCGTTAAAAGCTCACAAAATTTATATATATTATATATATATATATATATATATATATATTTATAAAATATATATAATATATATATATATAATTATATTATTTGCATCATTTTATGATTATTCTCAATATGTCTCTAAGATTGCAATAGTGACAACTATTGCAGTCAGGAACTAGCTCACATTACTTTCAAAATTTGCATTACAGTAGAGATATTTGAGAATGGAAGAAGAGCTGTTACTTAAACTTACATTATTATAGCTGCATAACTGGGACCTCAGGTCTACTAAACTGGATCTAGGTTGGGATCATTCTGTGAACTTTGATTAGCTCATTTGAACTGCTGAAGCTCTGGGTGTTGTAGGCATAATATACTGTATATTCTAAAAGGTGGCAACTTTACTGCTGTTTGAAAAATCCCTTAGGCTCTGTTCACATTACATTTATGCTTTATGACAATTTCAGTAAATATAACCCTTATACATGCAACTGTGTACCATATAAGTTGCATGCATCTCCCTTAGGTTAACATGCTAAAAAATATATACCACGCATCATATATTTCTTTGCAGACTACCTCTGCATTGAAAACTTTAGTTGGCTATGTTTCTCATTACAGCTAAAAAATGATTCTAATGAATACTACATGGTCTTATGCCAAAAGAACACTCTACCTGCATAATTCAGGTAAACAGAAGCCTTTGGTTATTTTGCCATATGCCAAGTGTAGGCAAAATAACCAAACATAACCATTGCCTTAGTAAAATATGTTACATCCAAATCTCGTCATTTTTAATAAAAAACAATGGATGACGATAACAAAGAGAAAACCCTACTGTCAACAGAGCTGCCACAGGTTAAATAAAGGATTTCATGGTGTTAAGCAAATAAAACTGTCTACTAAACTTGCTATCATGTCTTATATAGGTAAACAATATAACAACAGCCTTTCGACAATTGAAATGTGTAAAAGACAAAACAGTACAGAAGGTTCAAGGTTAAATAAGCAAGTTACCAAAGCAAGACATGCTAAATGAATATGATGTGCACTCAAGATAAGAAGTGCTCCAAGTAACTGACCTTTCTTTTACCTCTCAAAAGTACAAAAGCCATTCAGCCAGGACTACATTTGCATATTCATGAAATACTGTGATCTAGATTGTAGATGTGTTGGTATTTTCATTTGGCTATTACACTTTGAATCATTTTTTTACATTAGAATAAGTATACTTTCAGTTTTCACCATATTTTTGTTACAGATAATGAGGTGTTATTTATTTATATGCAGATTGCAGGAAAATTTATATTTTACATTAAAGTACCCTTAACCTCTATTGTTCAAAGAAGCTCTGTTCACACCTTTCCTATACAGTATGGAAAGTTAGAGCATAAGCCTACAAATTATCTTTAAAAATATTGCTTTCCTGAGCTGCAAACATGTCCTTGTTCTATAACTATAACCTTCAGCACTCATGCTCTATGAAGTCCTGTTCTATCGGTTGAAGTTTACAATAAGAGATATTGTTTAAGCTTTCTAATTTCATAAACTGTGAGAACAATATGTTATACTGCAGATAAAACTTTACATTGAAAATGGGGAAATTACAAAGCAAAGTTATTAAACTCATCAGTAATAGATTGAAACTGATGCTGCAACCGTATGAACTCTGATTTTAGTATGCCTGGTCATTTTTAAACTGAAATCTATGGATGTTACTTTGACTGCTGAGTCAGCAACTTCAAAAGTAGGAGCCATAAGCATGTGTGACTACCTCTTTTTTTGTCTGGATAGGACAAACTGTGAGCAAAGTGAGTGTGTAAAAACAGTGATGGAAACATCAGGACAGGCAACTGTACTAAAAATAAGCTTTGGGTTGTATTTTTTTTAAAATGTAATGCATTTTCAGAATACAATTAACATTGACTTCGTGCAATTTAGATGCAACTGATGCTTTCAAATCAGAAATAGATAAATATAAACCACAAACAACAGTTATGTATATTGATAAAGGTGAGTGTTTAGTGAAGCTAGACTTTTGGATTTTTTTTTTTAAATGATCACAGGATACATTATGATAAATGTCTCCACCAAATCAGAAGTGAGAAGCTTGTTTCCTCAGAAATATTTTTTGGGGATACAGTAACCATCTGTGTGCAATTCAAATGCCTTTATCACCTTTAAAGCTACTTTTGCTTTGGTAACTATGGTATACTGTATATGTATGCCTAGTCATTAGAAATGGTCAAGGTCAGACTGGTGTGATGGGGCCCACCAGGGAAGTTGATTTGTGGAGCCTACCCAACAGGACCCAACATGCCCAGGAGCCCACCAGAGATTTCGCCTGTTTTCCTGTAGGCCAGTCCAAGTCTGGAACTGGCTTGGACTGTCCTACAATGGTCAATGTCAGACTGGCGTTCCTGGGATTTCCCTTGCTCCCCAGTCCAAGCCTGGAAATGATCCTGAACCAAGCAGACCTGCCTTCTTTGCTGTCTGGTGGGGGAATATGTTTTAGAATTGAAGTATGTTTTTAGGCCTCTAACTAAAGGGAACCTGTCAGGTGGTTTGTGCTTCCCTATCTGAGAGCAGGAGGTGATAGATGAAGCTTTGTGATATACAGGTTTATTTGATTTGGAACAGGATTTCTGAGTAAAAAGCTGAAAAAAATTCAGTGAAAGTGAAACTAAAAGCTTTCAACATAAAGGGACTGTTAAATGAAGACATTTTCTTAATGCATTAGTCAATAGATTTTACTTTCATCATGAGATAGGAGACATTTTATCAGCTCTCTGAGTGCACACAGGTTTCTATGGTAACCTGCACACCAGACGGACGCCTGTTATCTGACAGAGCAGAGAGCGGGGAGTGACATCACCCCACGGTAGACCTGATGGGACTGAGCTGTGAGTGAACTAATTCGATTTAACAAGATTAGCTGCAGTAAACAAAAGGTAAAAGTGCTGTGCGGAATGAAAAGCATTGCTTTATTTGTAATCTTGTTAGATATAACAATTTCCTGGTGTGTCAAAATAATAGCTTGAGTTAAATATGTGCTAATCACTGCTGTAGAACCACCCACAGCCTGAGGAGACAGATTGAGTGCCAAACTGCCTGTGAGTCAGTAAAACTGTGTGCTGAGAAAACCCCTTTAAGGAGTCCAGACAGAATTTTCTATGCTTTTTACTCAAAAATTCTGCTCTAAGTCATATAAACCTAAACATCATTGGTCTCAGCTTCTCCCTCTCTTTCACATTCTTCTCTCAGATAGGGCAGCATAAACCATCTGACAGGTTCCCCTTATATACTCTTCGTATTATTGCTAGAACTTTGACGAAGGTTTGCTCAAGCTTTCAGCTAAGTACGAACACCTGACTGTTTTCTTTATATCTCTGGACATACTAATATGGGTGCCTCTGTTATGGTTACATATACCAATCAGCCAAACATTAAAACCACTGGCCTAATGTGCCACTGTGCCATCAAAATAGCTAATTTCCTTTGAGGCATGGACATCACAAGACCTTCTAAGGTTGACTGTTGTATCTGACACTTAGGGCCACATGCAGGGCCGGAATGGGAATAAAAATCAGCCCTGGCACATAGCCCCCACCAGCCCACATACAATATCCGCTTAAAAAATTCCCCTTGTTCTCGCACATCGGCACTTTCTAAATAAACTACACTATAAAGGTGCTTTCACACAGAGCATTTTTGGTGCGTTTTTGGTGCGTTTTTGTGCACAAAGGGCAATACACTACGTGGAAATCCCTAAAAAAGCATTTATGCTCTCTATCATACATGAAAAAACTTTGAGACTCTCGGTTCACATATTTTGATCAAAAGATGTTTAAGCTGCCCACGACTTTCAACGTGATCTCAAAATCCACAGTCCTATCCTATGCTATCTTTACCTCTCAATCGAGCCAATCAGGCCTACCACCGGGTCAACCGACCTCCATTATTCAGAGAGAAAAAATAAAAAACATCCAACCTGCAAGCTGCCCTTCTTATGACAGCCTGGGAGAGTGGGTGGGGACAGAAACCCAAAATGGAAGCACCCCTTCCTTCCCATATAGGTTAAAATCAATGTACACCAAGTATAACGTATGTTTCCGCACACAAAAACATTTCTGAAAAAACGTATGCAAACCTGGGTGCCACTGGCAGGCCTGCGGCACACATGCAATTATACATGTATACACACAGACCGCCGCCTGATTGGCTCGATTGAGAGGTAAAGATAGCATAGGATAGGACTGCCCGATTTTGAGATCACATTGAAAGTCGTGGGCAGCTTAAACATCTTTTGATCAAAGTATGTGAACCGAGAGTCTCAAAGTTTTTTTGTGCACAAAGGCACAGCAGTTAATGCTGTACATTTCTGGACAAAAAAACACATAAAAAAAACGCTCCATGTGAAAGCCCCCTACACACAAGCAAGAAAGAAAAAGTGGTGCAGAGAAACCCATGAATTAGCCAGGTAGATAGGGCTGCCCCCAGTAATTAGCCAGGTAGGGTCAGGGCCAGTAATTAGCCAGGTAGAGTCAGTAATTAAAACAAAACCAAGGAAAGAGAAAACTGTCTTAAAATGTAACTTTTAATAATACAAGCTAAAAAAATGTATATGATACAAAAAGATTCTCAATCTCAAGAATGAGGATGGAAAATGCACCAATAGAAAGGGTTCGGAACAGGTTGTATGTGTCACCTATAAATCCCTAAGATCTATTATACCCTAACCTATACAAGTAGAGTGGAAAAAAAATGGATTGTCACCCCAATAGAGCCTTACCCTATTTGTAAAAATCCCTACATATCCCTACAGTCCCATCTACATGTTTCAACCATCCAACATCAGGGGACAATTAGGAAAATAAATCTTATAGACAAGGGAAAAAGACAAACAATTACAGGGTATGGGTAAAAGAAAACTACAGAACCTAGAGAACAGACCTGATGGGAAATATAACAGCCAGTATACATGATATACAGCTGTAAATCCACTAAAATAGAAGACACAACATATGTTCCAATAAGAAATAAAGTACCTGATATAGATGGCGGCGGCCTCGAAGATATTACATAAGGTTACAAATTTACATATAAAGTACCTGATGTGAATAGTGGTGGTATCACAAATGTTGCATGAGGCTACCAGATAATCAGGACATGCATCACAAAAATGTGTCATAGACAGATCCGTTTCCTACCCTGAATTGTTGCCAGGCTCATATCTGTCTGCTGCTAACTTGCTGGCAGCTCCGGCCGCTGCAGAGCATCCCTGCCCTCTGTAGTGGCCGCAGCCCGCCTCTGAGTGTTACTAACTTGCTGGCAGCTGCGGAGCAGATTCCCGGCTAAGTGCGGTGTGCGGCAGCCCTCAGCTGTGGTTCCCGGCTTAGGAGATATTTTTATATTTTTGCGATATTATATATTTTTATATTAATTTTATATGATCACATTTTTCATTAAATTTAAATAATTACATTTCATACAGTTTGACAATTATCATAAATTACTTTTTGTTATGTACTGGTGTAAGTTAAGATATATTGAACATTTTTGCTCTTACAGCAAATCTAGCTTCACTTCGACTCCTCAGGCTCAGGTAGTCCCCATTGAAATAGGTCTGCCTATCGGAGTAGTAATGCGCCTAGTTTTGCCGAACCACATTCATATGTGTCCAATCTTACGAATGTTTGTGACACACCTCCATAACGCCCCTAGAACGCCTCTTCATGTTAGGCGCATTCGAAAGTGGCGAGTCTTAAGAACAATGCACCTAACACATACGTTAGGTGCATTAGACATCATAGCCGGCTCAGTTAGGTGCATTGTATGCCAAAAAAAGGGTAAAAACCCTTTCATACTTGTCTCCCTTAGACATTAGAAGTAAATTTAAGTCCAGTGAATTCAAAGATGTGGCTGTGAATGAATCACATTTGTTTTTCAAGCAAATTAGTCTTTAAGGAATTTGTGCCACGAGTCTTATCCTGTAGGACTGAATTCTACACTTCTCACATGCATTCATGAGCTTTGGGCACACATGATTTCTACAGCTATAAAGATGGAAAAATAAAAAGATGTGATCTTTGGGGGCAGGTAGGAAAAAAGGAATGCAACTTAAAAATTGCTGTGTCCATAAGTGATAAATATCTTAAATTATGTATCCCTTGCTATATAGTGAAGTTTTAATGGTGCAAATGATCCAAAACTGTTATCAGTATATTAAAGGGGTGTTATCGTTTGAGCTGTTTGGGCTTTTCAGCTAATTTTCTCAGATTGAGTTTGAAATCCAGGGGTGTGTCTCTCCTCTCAGCAGGCGTGTCTCTCCTCTCAGCAGGCGTGTCTCTCCTCTCAGGAGGTGTGTCTCTCCTCCCAGGAGGTGTGTCTCCTCTCACTGAAGAACTGTGACATCATCATTTTGTATGAAGCAGGGGATGCAGAAGGTTGTCTGGATATAACGGCTCTGTAGCCTCCTGCATGCTTCTTATCTCGGCAGCCTTGAGGCTCCAAACACCCGCAAGCACCTTTCTTATGTCTGAGTTAACACACAACTGAAAGCCAGCAGCTGTTACTTCTAGTGGTGTTCATCCAAATTGTACTGACAACAGGCAGAGATCTTTACTCAACTACAAATGTCAGCTTCAAGTAAAGATCTCTGCTTGCTGTCAATGACATGTGAGTGAAAACAATGGGGGGGAAAAGCAAATCAGCTGTGAGAGAAGGCCCTGCTCAGGCTGTAACTAACTTGGGCTGGTGGTGCAGAGGTAGAGCAGTGAGCAGTGAGCAGTGATAGACTATTGCTCTTACAACGAAGGGGTTTTGTGTTCTAGTCCCTCACGGGTATTTTTCCCCCCCCCCCCCCCTTAAATTCTACACATATGTAGAGAGACCTAAAATATATATATTAATGTCTATAATGATATATATACACATACAGGGCTCCCCTATATCATGTCTCATCCCCCAGAATATATGCATTGTATCACGTATGTTGGAAGTGCTTGGTGTGACTGCAAGGATAGGACACTATATAGAGGAGCTTTGTGTGTGTGTATATGAATAAAATTATAGATGTGTACACATATATTTTCATATCTTTACATATGTGTACAAATTTTAAAGAAAAAAAAAACAAAAACTACTGATCGGGCTTGAACTCCCAACCTCTGTCTTGCAGGGTTAATCACCTAAGCACTGTACTATATAAGCAGCTTATACAGAAGCAGTGTTGAATCCTTATGTTATACACTACAGGTGATGACATCATAAGGAGGCGGGGCTTGCATTCGATCTGAGGAACAGAACGCCTTCTTTTCCAAGTAGCAGCTTAAGGACTGGATCTGTGAGGAGGTTAATCAACCTCTTGGCAAAGCCCCTTAAAACAGCCAGTAATTGAACAGAACAATGACCCACAAGCTGGGAGATGTACATAGAGCTAGCAGACCTTGGTTTCACTATCGATTTTAACAGCTCAGAGGGGAGTAAACACAGAGTATGCAGGCAGCCAATCACAGTGCAGGGGGCGTGGCCGGGGCGTTTCCTGTCTAGGGGCGTATCCCAACAGGCTGAATGAAATGTCAGCCAGCCAATCACAGTGCAGGGGGCGTGTCTAGGGTGCGAGAATCGACCAGGGGGCGTTCTGACCAGCAACAGCAGAAATAGAAGACAGATTTACAGAGATGCTCATATCTGCTAAACCAAGTGACAGAGGTAATGCAACCCAATTACAAAAGTGCTTATTTTTACTGTCCCCATAATCTGAGACATGATCTTTGTAACGATAAAACCCCTTTAAGTCCTCTCCTGGAATATTATCATTGTTAAGGAGTCTATACAACAGTTTATAACATACAGGCAAAGAAAAGTTCTACAAAATCTGCTGTCAATAACTGTTCATATGTAAATAAACAAGAGTATCATAGAATATAAAATTTGGTTTTATTTCTCTTTCATTATTTCATCTTTTCTTTATGGCCTACCATGTAAGAAAGCACTCTGCCCTATGGTACACCCTTCTCTTCTATGTCAGTATGTCATCATGCTCAAAAAAGGAGATAAATTCAGCAGAGGAAGCTATAATATAAGACCCCCCCCCTCCCTTAGGGCTATTGTCTTTGGCTTTCTATAGACTCTATTGTCAATTCTCATATCTAGATTATTAGGACTCTTACATGAGTGTTAAATCTCTTTCAAACTGGTAATGGCTTTATTAGATAACAGCTTGCAGTATCAACTAAGGAAAGTGGATGGCTAAGAGACATCAGAGTCTTTGCTTTTCTATGAAGACACTGAAACAGTGACTTACCAGGAGGCATTTTCCGTTAGAAATGTTACTCTTTCTCATAATTACAACCAGTATTTCTCAATGCTTGCTTTAACAGCCCAGTAAAATTGACCACAGAGATGCAAATAATCAGGCTGGCCTATACTCTTAATTTATGAGCACACATTTCATCTGTGCTATTAAAATAATAGATCTTAGCTAACAGAGATTTGTTCATTCAGAAAACATCTCTGATGTCCTAAGCATCTGAAAGATCATAATATATATAAAGATCGCTTCAGTCACATCTTAAATAACACTAGGTTTAACCACTTACTGACATATGACGTATGAGTACATTATCCTGCCGGTAAAGGGCTTTGTGGCACCATCCCGTGCTTTTTAAGATCTTAGACACGGTGGCAAAAATGGCCACGGCATCTAAATCAGTGAGAAACTGTGCCGCGCACCATTCCTCACTTCCATTGGGGTGCCCGCAGCAAAGTTATTGGGCCCAGGTTGCTTAACATTGCAGCTGGATGCCTTGTGAAAGCTTCCATCGCCGCCATGTTTTCTGTCTTAGTACTTCCTGCCCCAAACAGGAAGTAGTAAAATCACCATCTTTGTACACCCTAATGCATTACAATGCATTAGGCTGTATAAGCAATCATGCCCGCTAGTGGTGAAGCCCCTTATAGTAACTCAAAGTAATGTAGAAAAAAAAAGGCTTAAAGTATTAAAAAACCCACATATTTGGTATGGATGCTTCCTAAAAAGTCCGATCTATGAAAATTTGACATAATTATATAATTATACACCGTAAAAGAAAAAAATTCCAAACGACAAAATTGCGTTTTTTTTGGTCATTTCCCGTCTCCTAAAAATTGGTGTATAGTTAATCAAAAAAGTCCTATGTATTCCAAACTAGTACCAATAAAATGTACACTTCAGACCACAAAAAATGCACCCTCACTCACATCTATAGTTAGAAGTACAAAAAATGTATTGGTCACAGAAAATGGAGTCGCCGTGCAAATTTTAAAAAATAGAAAATGTTTGGAACTTTTTTCGGTACCAAAACGTAATGGAAACCCTACATATTTAGTATTGCTGAATTCGTATCATTCTGTAGAATACAGACAACACTTAATTTTTACCGAAAATTGAACGCCGTAAAAACAAAACCCCCGAAAACATGTCGCAAGTACGTTTTTTTTACATTTTTCCCCACTTACAATTTTTTTGCGGTTTCACAGTATATACTATGGTATGATGAATAACACCCATAGAAAGTACATTTTGTCCTTCAAAATAAAAGCCATCATTTGTCTATGCTGGTAAAAAAATAAAAAAAGTTACAGCTCTGGGAAGACTAGGAGGAAAAAATGTACATAACAAGAAAAAAGACTTGGTCAGGAAGGGGTTAATCATCATTTAAAGGGTGCTCTCACAAAGGGACATCCACATAAGAGGCTGGCTCATAGCTAGCTACAAGCCGCCTGTATTACAGAATTAACATCTGTGGGACTTCTGAATATAGATGAGTGAGTATGCTTACTCACAGTCTGCTCGTAACTAGCAATGAGCCGACCTGTTATGTGAATGTGCCTTCATGGAAACACCCCTTTAAAGATAGCAAAAGGAATATAAAAGTGTTCTTTAGTGATAATGTGGTCAACTATGCATTCAGAACCAGTAATGTATAGGTTACAGTGTAAACTGTAAACCATATGTGGGCCAGATCCGGCTGGCCTTGTTATTTTATGTGGTCCGCAAGATCTTAGACACAGAGAGCAGGGATGGACATAGAGGAACCAGCTCTTCATTTTTCCCAGAGGATGCCGCCAGTGCTTGTCATGGCTCCAGTGTGCACATCCACACCTCACCGTTTTGCTCAGCAACTCACAGGCGGTGGCACAGCTTTGACACCACTACACAGACACCTTACCCATCTTCCAAGATGGGAAGCTCGGTGATAAAGAGATGGAATCGGTTGGCTATTATACAGTCTTAAAGGGCATCTTGGCCTTTTACTGATTACGTGGCCCACTACAGCCCTTTGAGAGCAGCCATAATGCATTCCTGCTTTAAATAGCCCCCATATTAGTCTAAGGATGAATGCACACAGGACAGATTTGCTGCAAGTTTTTTACACATATTTGTGCATGGAACATTACAGATTTTCAATACTACAGTACTAGCCATGTGGATGGGGTTTTATAAGTCACTTTCCCATGTGGTGGACATTTTCAGAATAAAAATTGACCTGGGGTAGTATTTCTTAATCAACAGCATGTCAGTTTCTATCACGGATTTACTTCACATTTTACCTCTTTGAATGGAATGATATAAAATCCACAAGAAAATCTGAGTTAAATTAGGCAGAAACTGTTTCAGATTTTTACATGTATATTTCGCTGCACATTTGCAGCGAAATCCATTTTGTGAGCATTCACCCTAAAAGTGAGTGCATACAGGAAAGACTTGCTGCAGATTTTCCATGCAAAACTTCACACAGAAAGCTGATTAAAATGCCATCCAAGTGGATACTATGCTCACATAAAGGACACTTTCCACCTGGAAATGGTCAATTTCAATCATGGATTTACTGTGGATTTTAAACTACTGAACTGTTTTAGATTTGTTGCAGATTTTAATATGCATATTTTCCTGGAGATTTTCTGTGGAAAATGTTTGAAGCAAATCAGTCCTGTGTGCATTCACACTATGGTTGACAGATGCCACTATTAGGCTACGGCCACATAGCAAATGTGAAATGCCGGTCGGATTCTGTTTAAGAAAATCCCATTAATTTCAGAGAGGTCTCTATTTCTAAACAGATTTACCACTTTTGGCACTTTTGGGGTGACATGTATGATTTTGGGCACCCAGACGCCAATTTTACTATGCACAATAGTAGTGTACAATGCACCTGAATGTATGAAGCCGGTCTACTGCGGGTCATAAATCAGGCACATTCTAGAGCAAAATTGACAATTCAGTCTCAATTTTAAAGTGGTCTACCTATTCCAGCAGTAATGTGCCTGGGTTTACCAAACTAAATAAATAAATCTATAGCTTCATACGGTTGTAGTGCAACATGCCTCCAGCCCGTCCCCCAATCTCAGGCGTATTACAAAGTGCCATGGGCTGTAAAGACGCCAGACTTCTTCCGCAGCCCCGTTCATACATGTCGCCCTTGGTGTCTAAACCACGCCTACAAACTTTTCAGGCCAAATAGGTTCCAGCTATTCTCTGTTCTGATTTTTTTTTAAAATTTGAATATTGGGTATTATAATAGACCTTGATATATTGTGGATCTAAAGGCCATCTGAAGGCAAAAGCTGTACATGCCTGCAGGGTAGGGATGCCATGCGAACAAAACTACAGTAGTAAAGTACATAAAATGTATCTAGTTTTCGAGGCTCTTTTTTTAGGTGGTGGTGGGGGGAATCTACAAATTACTTCTAATCATTCATGAACATCCTATTAAATAGTTTTCTGGACATTTTTCTAAACTCATGTACAGTACATCCTAGCAAACTAAATCTTAGTTGATCCCAAGAATTCTTTCCAATTATGTACATGATACTACTGCATCAAGCTGGATCATAATATATTTCAGTATTATGCATGACAAGCAGTGCTCAAAATTGGATTGACAATATATGGAAACTTTCACCATAGTCACTGCAGCAAACTCATTTGGGTCAAAAAGAAAATCAGAAAGTGTAAAACTTGGCAAACATGGGAAATAATCTACAAATGAAATATTATTACCAATGAAATTGTAGAGATTATTGTATGATTATTTCATTCAATATACTGCTTTTCAGATGTATGGTTTCCAGCTACAATACCTTTAGGACCTCAATCTGCCAGGGCTCTAAAAGTAGAATTAGCCTTCTAATGCTACAAATTGATTCCAGGGTAGACATTCATATTATAAGGAAGAGATTACAGGCAGCAGTCCAGCATAGGAGAGATCTTTAGATCACTATTTTACAATGAAAGGTCAGTAATAAGTACAGCAAAGTAATACATATTAAAGGAACAAACTGTATCTATAATATAGACATCCAAGGCCAGACTGGAACTGGAACTCAGTCCTGGCAATTGAAAGCTTACAGGCTTACTTGCTGTGTGGTAAATGTGATATATGTTTGGGGGTCTATTCATATGTATTTTCTTAATACAAACTTCTCTAAACTGCACTCTGTCATGGAGTGGATGGAAACTTCTATGGTCTTTATTACATACTGATAAAGAACAATTAGGAGTATTCTGCTCCCCCACACTCCCATACCAATTTCCAAAAGCCACTGTTACAAATATGACCCTGCTTCAACCAGGCAGAAGCACTGAAAATGTACAGTCATTTTGTAAGGTATGTAACCACCCTACAAGTGAACTTATTATATTTATCCAGTAAATGTGTATTATATGTGAATATATACATAGGGCCCCATTTATGAAAACTGTCTTGGTTGCCCAAAAATGAAAGGGGAGCTCTGACTGGTTGCTATGGGCAACAAAGAAAGGCTTATACCTAGACAGTTTTCATACATGTGGCCCATAGTGTATTTCAATGATGACTTAGCACCTTTGACAGGTGAGTGGTAGCTGTAAGCACCCAGGGACATTTGCAGGTTGCAGCCAATCAGGAAGAAGAAGAAGGACGGGTCTACAAGGCAGTTAAATGGAAAGCCTGCCATTGTTTAGTTAGTTCCGTGTAGTTGTTGAAGTTGTAAGCTAAGAATGCAATTCAGTTTAAGCCTCAGGGATCATCCACTTACCTCCCAGTGGTAGTGTGGGGCAGACAGGAGCACAACATCAGATCAGGATCACTCACAGAAGGAGAGGAAAAGATAGAGAGAGAAAGCACAGAGAGAGCGAGAGAAAGAGAGAGAGAGGTGGATACTATAGCCAAAAACGGAGAGAGAGAAAGAGATAAAAGAAGTGACAAATTGTGTTATGTCCTGCAGGTCAAGAGGCGGTAGGGCTCCAAGGATGTTCAAACCAAGACGGAAAGTAAATGACATACATTGCCAATTAGGTGTTCATAGTTAATTGGGTGGCAAGTCCCAGATACAGATTGAAGTTGGGGACACATCTACTGAAAGAAATGCTTGAAAAAAATGGAGAGACAGACCAACTACATAAGAGTTGAAAAATGCCCTTCTCATCAAAAATTACAAAAGAGAAGTGAGACAAAGGAGGAGATATTGTGGCTAGTATTTTATGCACCCACACCTGTGCTTTTGTCTGTGATGTGCTACAAGTCAAAGCTATGATTAATGCCTGCAAGACCCTAAGCTGAAGAGTCTCAGTGGTTACTTTCTTGCTGACGTGCTAAACATCCCAGCCACACCACCAGTAGGCCAAACAGCTTCAGCATCGATCCAAATCCGCTACTTAGATGTATCTGGTACCTACAGTCACACCACATAATTTAAATGTTTTTCACATGATTCAGTGCCTACTGTTACAAAGACAAAATTATGCATGGCAAGAATTTCAAGCAGATCCAGGAGTGTAAACTGTAGCAACAGTGTCAAATTTTGCTTAACCTGATCGCACCACTCACCATCAAACTTGCCAGGCATTTGTTAATTTGTGTACAGTCCATAAAAACAAGATTTTTTTTTTGCCATCTTTAGTATCCATTGGTAAAAATCCACATCAATAATTTTTTTATTTTTTACTTTGCACTTCGCTTGTGCACTGTAAACAAGGAACTTGTTGGGACAGAGGGCAGGAATTATTTGATCCTCCAGTCCGTTTTTAGATCAATGGATCAGCTGAGTGTTCAGCCTTGCTTTCCATACAGTACAGATCATTGTGGGAATCACCCTCATCATGCATGGCCATGCTAGAGTTTATGGGGCCAAAACGGGACAAGCTGGAAGGAAAATTGTTCAGTATAGGAACCATAACAGCAAATATAATTTTGTTCTCTAGCAGAGAGAATGTTTTGTTTTGTCAGGGATGGACTCTAAAGGTGGCTCAGGAGATCTAATATTAATAATTTTATCTATTATAACCATGTTAAGCAAGTTGGTGGCAGGACACCATGCACTGTATGTGAAATGCAGCTACAGTTTGTGGCAAGTAGGGCAATGTCATTCACTTGCAGGTTTTTCTGTGGTGCTGCTCTGGCAGCAGTTAAGTATATAGAGTTTGTGAAGGTAGGTAACCTTAATTGTCCTTAACTGAAATTTCATCAGCTGTTATTGTGAGGTGTGATGACATAATGGCTCAGAATTTACATTTTTTTTTTTTTTTAGAAATGTGATATTGCTAATCGCATGTCAAAATAAAATATTTTATAAATATTTTTAATAACGTTTAATCCCTTTCAGAGTCCTTAACTTGGCTTGAATTGAATTTGGGCTCTTTTTGGTAGGGGTCTGAATCAAAGAATCTAAAAAAAAAATCTAAATATATGGGGGCATGGTCTCTAAAAAGGGGCAGTTTGTATGTCTGTAAAACCGAAGGATAATACCAAGATTTATTGTAACATACAGTGAAGGAAACAATTATTTGATCCCTTGCTGATTGTGTAAGTTTGCCCACTGACAAAGACATGAACAGTCAACTCCCTACGTAAGTTTTCTGTAGGAATAAGGTCTGGAGACTGGCTAGGCTACTCCATGACCTTAATGTGTTTCTTTTTGAGTCACTCCTTTGTTGCCTTGGCTGTATGTTTTGGGTCATTGTCTTGCTGGAAGACCCAGCCACAACCTATTTTTAATATTCTGGCGGAGGGAAGGAGATTGTCACTCAGGATTTTATGGTACATGGCTCCATCCATTCTCTCAATGATGCGGTGAAGTAGTCCTGTGCCCTTAGCAGAGAAACACCCCCAAAATATAATGTTTCCACCTCCATGCTTGACAGTGGGGACGGTGTTCTTTGGGTCATAGGACGCATTTATCTTCCTCCAAACACGGCAATTGAGTTAATGCCATTGAGCTCAATTTTTGTCTCATCTGAACACAGCACCTTCTCCCAATCACGCACAGAATCATCCAAGTGTTCATTGGCAAACTTCAGACAGGCCTGCATATGTGCCTTCTTGAGCAGGGGGACCTTGTGAAAACTGCAGGATTTTAAACCATTATGCCGTAATGTGTTACCAATGGTTTTCTTGGTGACTGTGTTCCTAGCTTCCTTGAGATCATGAGCAAGTCCCCCCCCCATGTAGTTTTAGGCTGATCTCTCACCTTCCTCATGATAAAGGATACCCCACAAGGTGAAACTTTGCATGGTGTCCCAGATCGATGTCGATTGACAGTCATTTTGTATTTCTTCCACTTTCTTACTATTGCACCAACAGTTGTCTCCTTCTCACCCAACATCTTATTTATGGTTTTGTAGCCCATTTCAGGTTTGTGCAGGTCTATGATTTTGTCTCTGACATCCTTCGAAAGCGCTTTGGTCTTGCCCATGTTGTAGATGTTAGAGTCTGACTGATTAATTGAGTCTGTGGACAGGAGTCTTTTATGAAGGTGACTATTTAAGACAGCTGTCTTTAATGCAGGTAAAGAGTTGATTAGGAGCTTCTAACTGGTCTGTAGTAGCCAGGACTCTTAGTGGTTGGTAGGGGATCAAATACATATTTCTCTAAGCAAAATGCAAATACATTTATATAATTTATACAATGTGATTTTCTGGATTTTATTTTTAATATTCTATCCCTCAATGTTAAAATTAACCAACCCTTAAAATTATAAACTGTTCATGTCTTTGTCAGTGGGCAAACTTACAAAATCAGCAAGGGATCAAATAACTATCTCCTTCACTGTAAATGTCTGGAGAAGTGACTGGTCCTCATAAAATCCAATGACTCACTGGTGATGTCTTTGTGTACTGTAGGCACTTTCTTTCCTTTTTATCTCAATATGGCCTGGACCGACATTCCCCTGACCACTCAAGAATTAGCTACATAGACCCTTGGCTTCCAAAGTAATCCCTAGCCTTTATTATACCACAAGTAAGTTTAAACCCCTTTATTAATTTGGACCCTAGATAAATAAATCCACACCGAAAACAGATCCCAAAGTTAAATCAGAACCAGTCCAGACCCCAATTTGCATTTACACCTTAGACCAGACTCAAAAATTTATTCAGACCAGGTACCAAACTTAATATAGACCCCAGACTGGACTGAAAAATAAATAAATGCCCCAGATGAGACCCCCTAAATAAATTGATACCCCCATCCAGTCCCAGAAATAACTCAGACCCCAAACCAGACTCCCAAAAATACATATCTAAGACTCGTAACAAATTCAAACCCTAGAAAAGACCTCAAAACTGATTCAGACCAAAGACTAGACTCTTTAATTAATTGTGACCTCACACCAGACCTAAATCCAACCTGATCAACCATATATTAATACAGACCTTAGTGGGGTGAGCATCAGGTGAAGGCAAGAACACTCACACTTCAACATCTAAGCCAGACTCATAAATAAATAGACTTGAGACTATATTTGGACCTTTCCTCACTCCCAGGTTCCTCTTCAGCTCTGGTTGCTATTATAGCTAAGAAGTAGGAAAGACAGGTATTATTGCCCATTATTTATTGGATAAATCCAAAAGATGGTGGATACTAATACAAATTGGAGCAATGGTCAAATCCCGCCCTTCCTCACCGCCAGGTTATTTTTCAGCTCTGGTTGTTTTCATAGCTAAATAGGAGCTCAAAGTGATAAAACCAACAAATAGTTGCTGATTGTTAAAAATTAGAGGAATGGTCAAAAGGATAATCACCCCTTTTTTTGAACTTCCCCCAAGTGGCCTAGCACTGACACTAGCCCATTTAGCATATGACAAAATTTCTAGATGGGAATCCCTGTAGACATACAGTTATATGAAATAAATAGCTACAGTTCTAATAATTTGCAAAAAGAAGAAAGTATGTTAAAAAATAATTAGACCATTCAATTTTCTTTAAAACTGTTACATTCCATTTATAATTGTTAAAATGTGGTGTAAAATATGAATACCTTATAATTATAGTAAATAGTTTATAGGAACTGAAGATAGCCACATTAGAAATACTGTACATTGTACTTTGTAACAGTAAAATTGTAAAACACATTTAGAAAATTGTAGTTGGCTGGGTCAGGCTAGCTTGCTAGTTTGTCATAGCTCTTAATAATTGGGCCAATCCAATTCAGTTTGGCATGAATCAACCTAGATCAATTGTGTTAAGCCTCTGCTTTAAGAGACGTGAAATCCAGTGGGACAGCTTTTGACACAGTAGGTAGTAACACATCCACTGACTCTCACTTCAATAGGCAAATTGTTAAGAAGTCTATTTAAGTATTTTCTAGAAAATAATCCAATTTTCCAGCAATTTTCCTTCACCAAAAATACATAGTAAACTTTTATAGAAGGAAGTCACTAAAAAAGTGCTGAATGAAAATAACAAACCTCTTATCCCAACAGAGGTCTATACAGGGTTAAGAGCTTTAACAAGCTCAACTGGTCATTTGTATCAACAGGGGATATACTGAGGGGACAAAATTTTGTGAGCTTAAAAACTAGGCTTGGCAATAGCAAACTTTAGAAAAAAAAAAATTTTCTTCAGAACCCATCCAGATACAAGTCTATTGAAGTATGTAATATTTATTCTTAAAAAATGCTGATTTTGTTTGCTATTTTTTACAAGTATTCATATCAAAGCATTATATCACTGTTTGATCATGTCAGCCCACATACAAATGAGCCATTAATAAATGCAAGTTTTGAGCTGGTGTAATATACCTAAAATATTTAAACTTAACACTCAGGGGGACATGTATGATCGCCGTTTTCACCGGTTTTTTGGCGTATAATGCGCCTCTCTGTGCTGGCTCCGCTGTCGGATGTACCTCCCCTATGTGTTAGATGCATTAGGTGAAAGCTTCGCCAATTTCTAATGCGCCTAACATGAAGGGGTGTGCTGTGGGTGTTCTGGGGCGGGACACACCACATTCGAAAACACTGACGCATGTATGACTGCGGGTCCGCAAAGTGAGGCGCATTAAAGCTCCAAAAGGCAGACCAATTTCAATGTGGTATGTCTGTCGGAGGTGTCGAAGTTTGCCCCGCATGTATGAGCGCACTTTGGCGCCGACATACATCAGGCGCAGTTTTCACGGAAAAGAACGTGAAAACAGGCGCTTCGACGCGGCAATCATTATACATGTCCCCCTTAATAATAGTTTATACATTTTAAAAAAAATAATACCAGACAACTATCTGATTATTGTGCCAGTCTCTCCTCTAGATTAATATGCACACATTCCCCAGCAGGGCTCATTATCTGCTCTAGAAAAAGTTATTTTTAGCCACTCTGTGGGTCTATTAAGCTTTGATAGGCCGTCACCAAACTCCATATTTCTCTCTGTATTTATTCCAGTGTAAATGTATATATACAGTGTAAATAAATAAATATATATATATATATATATATATATATATTTGTGTTTATATATATATATATATATATATATATATATACATATATACAGAGCCTTGCGAAAGTATTCGGCCCCCTTGAACTTTTCATCCTTTTGCCACATTTCAGGCTTCAAACATAAAGATATAAAATTTAAATTTATTTGTGAGTCAGGTTCGTGATACTGTTGTGGAGAAGTTTAAAGCCAGGTTTGGATACAAAAAGATTTTCAAAACTTTACACATTCCAAGGAGCACTGTGCAAACCTATCAAGACCCAGCCGTCTCTCTAAACTTTCATCACAAACAAAGAGATGACTGATCAGAGATGCAGCCAAGAGGCCCATGATCACTCTGGATGAACTGCAGAGATCTATAGCTGAGGTGGGAGAGTCTGTCCACAGGACAACAATTAGTCGTACACTGCACAAATCTGGCCTTTATGGAAGAGTGGCAAGAAGAAAGCCATTTCGCAAAGATATCCATAAAAAGTCTCGTTTAAAGTTTTCCAGTCAAAACATAACAATATAACAAGTGAATGCATTTCTATATTTAAGAGTATGTGAATACAGTTAACTCAGTTAAGTCATAGAGAACCCACAAATGAACCCACAAAAAGTCATAGTTGCCAGTGTAATTGAGAATTACACAACAACACCTAACATAAATCCATTACTATTTTTTCTTGAAAGTAATACTAAAACATGAGAGTTAAAAAAAATACGTACATATCAAAATAAATATAGGTACCAGAATCACAGCAATCAATGATAAGGGCTAAGTCATGCAATCAGATGTATACTGTGATCCCATAAGTCACAATTAATGTTGAGCGATTTTTATCGACAAAGTTGAAATCGGCAAGGTTTTTATGGTGATCGAAATTTCCAGATCATGCGATAATTAAGGTTAAAATCTGTGCATCATCTATTAAGATCGCGCCTTTTTCGGCGCTTCCTGTAATTTTGGCGGCCAGCAAATGAGATTACAGAATAGAGCAGGGTGAGATGTGTGTGCGACGTCATGACTGGGATGTATATGGTTGCGATTGGCTGAAAAAATCACATGACCTCGTTTTACATAGAACAGCGTTTCCTGTTTCAGCCTCAGTGTCTCTCAGCGTCTCATAGGGATAGGACCTGCGTTCTGCCTGGGGCCAAACAGCTCAGCGAAATTAGTCTATTTCTGCACAGAGAAACCTCTACTATTAGCTGTGATCCTTCCAATTTAGTTAGATTAGGGATTTGAACATTTTATGTAGTTAGCTAGAGAATTTTAAAGCAGAATCTACCACTGTAAATTCACGGCGGTGGGAGCGGGGGCGGGGGGGGGGCCCGCGGGCGAACACAGACAAGCTCTATCTATAAAGAACACTGGATAAAGTTCACCAAGACTTAGTGTAGACATTGTAGTGGAATATCTTTATTATTAACAGTTTGCTATTGAAATATTTCCTGGATATTGGGCAACCTGAACTTTATATTGGATAAACATAATTTCTAGTAACTGCAGGTCTCTTTGTTAGCTGCAAAACTCCACTTTTATTATCAGTATACATTTCAGATAGGTGTTCAATTTTACCCATTACACCTGTGACTGTTGATATATCCACCTTGCAATTAAATTACAATACAGCAATCTTGTAGTCAGCACAGGTTTTTGTTGCCCAAAAAAAAAACCGTGTATCGTACGAAAAAAATCCAGTTACGTGTTTTTTTTACTTTTTCGCACCCCCACTGTTCATTGACCAGCATCTACTAAAACTTTTAAAAAAGCAATTTATATTCACCACAGGTGATTGAAAGGTGCAAAAAATACAGTTTTATCATCAAAACATACAGTTACGTGTTTTTTGACTTTTGACGCACCCAGCACTGTTCATTGACGCAGCATCTACGTAAATCTTAAAACAGCAATTCTATATTCACAACAGTAGAAATGAAAGGTGCAAAAAATACCGTTTATTATATCAAAACATAACAGTTACGTGTTTTTTGACTTTTGCGCACCCAGCACTGGTCATTGACGCAGCATCTACGTAAATCTTAAAACAGCAATTCTATATTCACCACAGGTGAATTGAAAGGTGCAAAAAATACAGTTTATTATATCAAAACATAACAGTTACGTGTTTTTTTGACTTTTGCGCACCCAGCACTGTTCAGTGATGCCGCATCTATGTAAATCTTAAAACAGCAATTCTATATTCACCACAGGAGAATTGAAAGGTGCAAAAAATAAAGTTTATTATATCAAAACATAACAGTTACGTGTTTTTTGACTTTTGCGCACCCAGCACTGTTCATGACGCAGCATCTACGTAAATCTTAAAACAGCAATTCTATATTCACCACAGGTGAATTGAAAGGTGCAAAAAAATACAGTTTATTATATCAAAACATAACAGATACGTGTTTTTTGGACTTTTGCCCAGTCCAGATTTGTTGATAGACACCTTGCAGTTAAATTTGAATCCAGCAATTTTGTTTTTGATTAGAGGGATTTGAGAATAGCTGTGATTTGCTGTCTTTTAATAAGAGACTTTCCAAAACTATTCATACTTCTCAAATTTTTATATTTCTGAACATAGGAGTGACATGCAGGTGGTAAGCGAGCAAAGAGGGGGGTAGCACATGGAGGTAGAGGTACGAGAGAAGGTGCTCCTTCCAGTGCTGGCGACAACACGCATGCCAGCGGATCGTCAGTTGCAGGACCGTCAGGCCTGTCATCGCTGGGTCAGGGCCCTGTGAATCTAAGTAACGAACATCGTCGCCAATCTGTCCTTCAGTGGTTAATGCAACCTGCATCTAGCAGTCTTACCTCCTCGTCCTCGCAGTCACGGCCACAAATGTCGTCATCAGCATCTGTCCAACATGAAGCAGCCCAAATGTCAACTCGTGTACCCACCACTGTGGATAATCCATTTTCTGAAGACCTCTTTGAGGACAAAATGCGGTTGGGGTCAGAAGGCATGTTAAAAGATCAAGAGGCCAAAAAGGATGATTTTTCCTGCTCTGACACCCAGTTACTAAAGCCATCAGAGGAGGTGAGGAAGCCGGTCAATCGGCAAAAATCCCGGGGGGTTTCGGCAACGCCTTGCAGTGCCCCTTGCTTGAAACCCCGCAGCTTCTGGATGCAGAAAGTCAGGACGACCAAGTCACCTGTGTTGATGATGATGATGATGACGACATTGCGGATCCATCCTGGTCTTTTCCGCAGAATTTGCTTGCGAGCGCTTCATCAGTGGACGAGGAGGAAGACGAAGGGGTAGTGTCAATACGGGTCCTGTCACAAAAAGGGAGAGGGCGGTCGCAGAAGTCCGCTGATATGATTCCCCCAGCCACGGTCAGCGCAAACCCCCTCCTCGTTATCCCCGTCAAAAAGGTCCGGGACCTCTCAAGCTGGGCCTTCTTGAGCAAGCCTCTAAATCACCCAGCGATGTCATATGCCGCCTTTGCCGTAAACGCATAAGTAGAGGCAAAAAACCTTAAGTGGTTAACCACCACCAAAAATGTTAGTCACGGGCAGCGAAGGGCATGTGTTGAAATGGAGGGAACACTTGGCCAAAAAAGGCCAGACCGACGCTGGGCCTCCAACCACTGTCACACCCTCTGTCTCCGCCTCCTCCTCCTCCGCCACCACCAAGCTTTCCTCAGCTGCCCATGTCTCTCAGAGTCATGATCAGGGATCAGCCTCCGCTTCAGCCCACCGTTCGCCCGAGTACCCCAGCACCATCAGGACCCATCCTACCCCTTCTCCTTCCGCCAGTTTGACGACCTGCCCGTACAGCGGCCAGTCTAGCACCCCAGCCTTCTGTCTTCTGTGTTTGGGAGCAGAAGAAACACTTTAACCCAAACCATCCCAAACCCAAAAGCCTGAATGTCGGCATTGCCAGGCTTTTGGCCTTGGGAAAATGTTGCCTTTCCGTCTGGTGGACACAGATGGGTTCCGCCAGTCATGGCCCTCGCTTGCCCCCAATACCAGATGCCGAGCAGGCATTTCTTGCCAGAAAAGCCGTCCCTGCCCTGGCCAGCCACGTGTCATCTAAAATTTAAAGCGCGTTGTCTGCATCTGGGGTCCGGGAAAAGTCCATCTCACCACCGACACATGGACTAGTAAGCACGGCCAGGCCGCTAAATCTCTGTGACAGCTCACTGGTGAGCTGGGTGGAAATGTCTGGGGGTGAGGGTTTGCTCTCAGGCTCGGCGCACGCTCTTCAAAACCCGCGGGGATGGTGCGGGGGCTCTTTCCCCAAGGTCCTCTGGGGGCATCACGTGCCCAGAGACACCAGCCGTTTGAAATTAATCTGCCTTGGAACCGCCACACACAGGTCAGGAGCTGTGGACGGCTCTAAGCAACGAGACCGAGCGCTGGCTGGTGACAAGAACCTTGTGCCAGGCAAGGTGGTGCGCGATAACAGCGAAATCTGCTGGCCGCCCTTAAGATGGGTAGGCTGGAGCACATCCCTTGCCTGGCACATGTCATGAACCTTTGGGTCGTCCAGAAATTTCTAAAAGATTACCCGGATCTGGACTGCCTGCGAAGAAGGCTCGGGGTTGAGTTCCACTTCCCCGTTCGCACCCTGCTTCGTCCCGCCGGGCTGCGTTGCAGCGTCCAGCTCGGCCCCCCCCTTCAACCGTCTCATTGTTGACGTGGCAACACGCTGGAATTCCACCCTCCACATCCTCCAGCGATTGTGGCAGCAGCGCAATGCCATTACGCAGTACGAAGTGACACATGGCCTGACAAGCAGCGGTACGGACCTCGGGGTGTTGAACCACCGAGAGTGGAGGCAGGTGAAAGAGCTTGCACCATCCTTGCCAGTTTTGAAGAAGCCCCCAAAAAATGGTCAGTGCGGACAATGCCCTTGTCGGCATGAGCATTGTGGTGATCTTAGTTCTGGAACGATCGTTGGACACTCTGAAACAACAGGTCCCGCCAGCGACGGAGGAGGAGACGGACACAGATGGGACAGAGCCTTTCTCTCCGTCAAATCCACAAAGCCCGACAGTTTCACAAATTGATCGGTAGTCAGTAGGCAGGGGTTCGGGGTCCAGAGCTAGTGCAAGGTGGCGCATAAGCTCTCAGGGTGCTCATCTCAGGCAAGTCAGGGTTTGTGTTGAAGCTGTGCCGGAGGGCAGCGGAGGAGCAGGAGGAGGAGGTATTCCTAGACACCGATGTTAACCGACGTCCCTGCCTTGGAAAGGGGTTTTGGCTGTAGAATTTGAGGCGGAGGAGGAAGATGAGGAAGATCAGTTTGCTAATGCTCCTCGACCCAGAGGCTTGGGAAAATCAAGGCTCCATCTCTCACATGAGTGCTTGGATGCTCCATTTCCTCCAACATGATCCTCGCTTTAAAGGGCCATCAAAATGAAACAACAGTTACGGGGTGGCCACCCTCCTGGATCCCCGGTACAAAACAAAAATCAGCACTTTCTTTCCACCCCCCCAAAATGGAGAGTAAAATGCAGGAAATGGAGACCTTGCTGATTGATCAACTGGAGACATCTGTTGCGTCTGCTTCACGTTCCCCAAATGTCACGGTGGAAAAAACATCAGCGACGTGACAGCAGTAGGTGCCAAGTAGGCGTAGCCGGGAGCAGCAGGCAAGGTGGCAGAAGCCTAATGGGTGACCTCTGGCAATCTTTGTTTACCACCTCACCGACGCATGCAATTCAGGGCACACATCCAACACACAGAGATCAGCTTAGATCATGGTGCACGGGCTATCTGCGTCTCAACACCGATGTTTTTGCATGTGTTTTCCCGGGCCCAATAGACTTCTGGGTATCCAAAAAAGGACGAATGGCCCGAGGCTCGTCACGCCATAGAGGTGTTGTCCTGCCCAGCAGCCAGCGTCATATCTGAAACGGACCTTCAGCACAGCTGGAGGAGTCATTACAGACAAACGCATCCGGCCCTTTTCCCCAGATAATGTGGATCGTTGACTTTCATCAAGATGAATCAGGCATGGATCTCTGATTGATGTTGTGGCCCCAATTGCCAAGGTCCCCCGATTAGTTGCCAGTCTACTTCACATTCCTTTTCAAACAGAAATGGTCCTCTTGAAAACTTTTTTTTAAAATGATCATTCTTACTGCAATTTTTATTCTCTTTTCCCAACAGTTCATTTTTGCTGGTTTTGTTTGTGAGGAGACTGTAAAAGACAGCAAGGTTTCATGACAACACCGTATTCCATTTACTCACTTCATCTTTAGAAATTTTCGCATTGTCAATGGTTTTAGGGTCGTGTTGCCTCACAATTTTTAATAGTGGCTTTAGAAGTCATTTTTATAATTTTTTGTGGGCCCTGCTGCTTTGAAATGCAGCAATACTACAGGTCCTATTCTAAAAAATGTTTTTTCTAATAGACATTTGTTCTTCACAATTGTCAAAAGTGGCTCAAGGGTCATGTTTTGAATTTTTGGGGGCATTTTGCTGTGACATGCAGCTATACTACAGGTGCTATTATAAAAAAATGTTGTTTCTAACAGACATTTGTTCTTCACAATTGTCAAGAGTTGCTCAAGGGTGATGGTGCTGTCAGAAACAGGAATAGGTAGGACACTGTTAATGGACACAAAATTTAAAAATGACTTGTTTTTGCAAGATCTTTAACATAGCTATCAATCCCTGTATTGAGACAACCCATTTAATACAATTAAAAAAGAGAAACAAAGACATGGCGGAATCCATCCTATTTTAAAAATGTTTTTCTAGACTTAAACTACTAAAAAACTTGCATGTACAAAAAAGCTGGTAAAAAAAATCCTCTGAATTTTACAAGGGAGGTACAGGAAGACTAGACCAGATGTAGGTTATTCAGAGGACATGGAGTATGGAGCACGGACAGAGAACAAAGAACAGAGACAATTTCCTCCAGCACGTTGAGTAAAATGAGAAAAAGAATGCCAAGAAAAAGGGCACCTGGGTGTAACAGGAGCGTTGACCACCAGTATTTCCAAGTGAAGCTCAATTGGTCCGCACTCATACGGAGGGGCAAGCGCTACCCATGTCTTGACTGTGTACTGAGGAAGGCCTGACACCGCCAAACCGTACACATAGCTCTATACTGCAGAGAATAGTGCTCAGCACAGGAACCTGACACCGCCAAACCGTACACATAGCTCTATACTGCAGAGAATAGTGCTCAGCACAGGAGCCTGACACCGCCAAACTGTACACATAGCTCTATACTACAGAGAATAGTGCTCAGCACAGGAGCCTGACACCGCCAAACTGTACACATAGCTCTATACTACAGAGAATAGTGCTCAGCACAGAAGCCTGACACCGCCAAACTGTACACATAGCTCTTTACTACAGAGAATAGTGCTCAGCACAGGAGCCTGACACCGCCAAACTGTACACATAGCTCTATACTACAGAGAATAGTGCTCAGCACAGGAGCCTGACACCGCCAAACTGTACACATAGCTCTATACTACAGAGAATAGTGCTCAGCAGGTTTGGGGCTCATGCTGCGTTCCAGGACAGGGATATTCAATGTCCAGTTCAAGTAAAATGATGGTTCAAATCATACTGCCTTCTGGCACTTTTTAATTTGTGGTACTGTTGGTACAAGACAGGGATAGTGAATGGTGTGTGATTTTTTTCTGTGGCTTTTATAACCTAAGTGTTTGCCTAAGATGTAGCACGTATTCATTTGCTGTTTTGGATGTTAATTCCAGCTTCTCCAGCCCTGTTTGGGTGTAATAATGAGGTGTTGTTCCTCTCCCATAGACTTTAATGGTCATCGGCGATAATCGGTTATCGACTATCGAAAATCGTCTAGATAACTGCCGATATCGACTATCGAAACGATGACGATAGTCAACATAATCGCTCATCACTAGAGAGTATTACTAGTATTACAGGATGAGACTGCATTTTTGAATAAGTACTCCCAAGTTTGTGGCACCAGTTTGGGGACTGCCCAGAACAAAAATCTCCCCTTGCACAAAATTTGTTATATAAGAATTGTTACCAGAATATGGTACTGGCAAACTGGTCTGACTTCTCACATGCATATTAAAAGTCTTTTATTAGGCTAGCCTTATCAGCTTATATTGATAATGACCTCACTGATGAATTTGATGATTATTGGATATGACTCCTCACAGCTAAGTGCTGGTAAAAGCTAACAGTCCTTAAAAAAGTGGGGAGAAGAACTGATGTGTATAGAGTAGACTGATTTACAGGTGACCTCAAGGATTGGCACCAGGGAGAGCGAAGGGAAGTTCTTGCTCCTATTCCTGCTCAGTGCTGCTTGCTAAGTAGTTCTCAGATGTGAAGGTCTGAAAATTACAGAGACAAAAATGTTATGGTTTGTTCAGCAGTTTGCTAGCCTAATCAAGCTGTTGCGTTTTGCATTGATTTAGCCCCATAAAAGATAATGACTAAGGTGATTTATTCTGGTGTATGGTAAAATAGACTAACACTGGAGGATATTATTTGTATTCATACAGTGTAAAATATAAAGTCATTAATTTTACCGAGAATCTTGCCTTAGGATTAAAGGGATATTTTCATCTCACAACTGTACTCGGAACTCCCATCATAATGAATGGAGAGAGCTGAATATACATGGCCACCTCTCCATTCACTGTGCCCATGACAAAACAGGGATGAAGGCAAAGGAGCCTTCTGTTTTCATGATCAGTGTTGGTCCAAGAGGTGGATACCACATGAATATCCATTTAATATTTAACGTTTACACATGCATTAGATAGAAAAATTTAAAATTTGGGGGACTTGAAGCTTTAGGCTTTCCTTCAGGACTGCACACAAAAAACACAGTTTTTTGTCAGCTCACCCACTTCGTAGTGTTAGCAGAGAACCTACGCTGGAGACACGGTTGGGTTAGACCAAACCCAAAGAGATCAGCAGCAAGTAGGAAAAATAGTGACACAGCTCCAGAACAAGGGGTAGGGCAATGGAGTTTAAAAAGTAAAGTCCAAAAATGTATTAAATTACATGTAAAAAAAAGCCAAATGACATAGCAAGAGAGACCCACATCCATCAAAAATGTGCCAGTAGATAACAAAGCTGCCCACACGTTTCAGGTCATTGACCCTTAAAGAGGACCTATCACCTCAAGGGAAACCTCATGAAATAACAGGAGACTAAAATACAATCACTTCCCTAAATATGCTTCATTAGGGAAATCAAAGCATTTCACCGCAAATCATTTTTAAAAAAACCCGCGGGCCCTTTTAAACAGCCTGAAGTGGGGCCCAAGTCGGCACAGACAGTTGAGGATCACTATGTACAGCTGTGTTGCTCCCGAGCTGGAAGATCCATTGTGCAGGGGGAGCCGGGAAAGTTACCATTGCACACTGTTTTTCTCTTCTGCTATGTCTGTGATGTATATAACAATAGGAGTAAATTTTAAATCCTAAAAACCCTGTCAAAATATGTTCTCAGGTCTGTGCCTTTTTGTACGTATGTAGCGTTGCCCACCCCCCCTGCACAGGTGGATAGCTCAACAGGGGGAAATCCTGTACATAAAAGCTCTGCTCAGAAAGTGAACTAAATTTTTTCCCCGGAACATTAGAAGGATGGGGTTTTTCCCTTATGTAATTTGTCTTTTCTTAAATTAAATTTAATACATTTTTGGACTTTTATTGTTAAACTCCATTGCCCAACCTCTTGTTCTGAAGCTGGTGTCACTGTTTTTCCTTCAGGACTGAGAATTATTTGGAAAATGTTAAACATACTAAATAATTGAAATAGGTTTAAAAGGTATATACAGAAATCAGAAAGCTGAAGTGCTTATCATTCCCGCAGCTATAAAGTATCCGGCTGCTTTTTGTATATGTTCTGGCTTCATATAGCGGTATTAGTACCACGTTCGAATAGCTTTTATTGGACTTTTTAATGGTTTTCCAATAAAAAGTGTTTTTTGTTTCATGGAAGCTTTCCAAAACTATTATATACCTTTACCCGTTTTAAAAAGAATAACATTTTCATTTGAAATAATTAGTATGATAGCTAAAATTTAGCTTTCACAGTTAACAATTGAACCTGTTGTTTCACTTGCCACGTTATGCTAAAATTAGAAAAAGCTTAATATCAATTGCATAGTTCTCCTTTCATTTTCCAATTTCTTTGGCTGGCTATAAGCGTTGTTCATTAACAGCTTGATGCTCAGAAATAATTTTGTTCCTCATTGTTCTATGCTTTAGTTGAATCAGTCAAGGGTCCATTATTTTAACAGAAAGCTGTGACCAATTGCTTTAAAAATAAATGATACTTGCACTGAATCGGGAAAGATGAGGGTTCATTAAAACTCCTGTTCAAGAGCACTCATCAGTCTCTCTCCATTGGCTTTGACGTTGCCAGAGGGCATTGTTATAATTATTTTATTTTTAATTTATCTTTTCCTAAACCATTTTTCGACTGACATGAAAAGCAATAACATTTTCTTCTATCTTATAATCTACATATCTAAAAATCACAGGAAAAAGTCTGTACTTACTGATCCAAGGGCAGTTTAAAATCCAGATCCCAGGTGAACGAAGACAAGATAATATATCAGGAAGGTAGTACAGGTGCAAAATACTTCCATCCTAACTGGCGAACGTCCAGCAGCTTTAATGTGCACCCTAGCGAGTGCTGACACCCCATATATCCTCCACGTTACATGGCCAGACAACATCCTGCATATATAGTAAACATGAGCTATTAGATAATTTTTTGACCTAGATACGCAAACTAGCAACCCACACTAAGGATCCTTGATTGTCTTGTGATTCCTTATAGTAACATTATAAACAAATCACAAAAAGTGAAATCACATTAACCTTAAAACTGCAGAAAAGAGGCTGTACTTACTTATACAGATGAATAAACAATGTGGGGCAGGATATAGGCAAGCTACAATACTACATGGAAGAGGTTGCATGGGAGGTTGGAGAAACACCGATGAATGGCTTTTTACATACCTGCGATTCAAGTAAGGTATGGCTACTTGTTTAAATTTGAAAAGAAAAGAAATTTTTTAGAACTCCCTCATTCATTTAGGGGTATGCCAGTGGAACCACTACAGTTTTAATGTACTA
Source organism: Phyllomedusa bahiana (assembly GCA_025379985.1). Lineage (NCBI taxonomy): Eukaryota > Metazoa > Chordata > Amphibia > Anura > Hylidae > Phyllomedusa > Phyllomedusa bahiana. Next base: position 61,832 of record JAODAL010005802.1, on the reverse strand, counting down.
ATGGTTATATGCTAAACATGTAGCTGTTGTGGGTGGTAGTGAATTATTTGGAATTTTGTGACTGATGAACAAAATTGACGTTTCTGTCCTTCACCTTTAGTCTGTTCGTGACTAAATGAGGTAGGAATGAGGAACTTGCCACAGCACTCCTGCTGGCTGATCCTTAGTCTTAACACCTCTTGGCACATTGCGACTACAGACTAAGGTCTGGGAGTACTGAAATGTTACTTTTGTTCATCAAGTGAGTGAGTTTATTACTCTTAAACACATTAAATAATAATAGAAGCTGTTAACGTTGCACCGCCGATGGGAAGACTGCTGTTGCTTTTTTTCTTTATTGTGATTTGACAAACCTTCTTGATTCTATGTTTGTGAACTGTTCAGAAAACAGCATTCTGTTAGTTTTTGTCAAGTGTAAGCACAGTGAAACCATGTATGAAAACAGTATCACCAAACCACAGCAATTGCAATAAAACCCTGTGCAGCTTTGCAGGACAGTACTCAGCCATGCAGCACACTACCACTCCATCTCCATTTTGGCTCACAATGCCCGTTGTAAATTGTTAGGGTTCAGACCCACTTAGGGGCATTCTGATGTGATAGAAAGCCTGCCTTACATGCAATGGCAAATGGCTGTATAATTTAGCTGGTAAAACTGCATGTGGGGGGGGGGGGGTTTGTGGCCACTGCTGCCTGCTTATAGCCCAGTGGTTATAAAGCCCTGGAGCAGTGCAAGGTCATGTAAGTCTGCTGCATGACTTGTGCCTTAAACAGCCAAATCAGGGTGTACAGCTTGAAGTGCAGCTCCGGGCTCCACTGGTCACCAGGACTTAGGCTTTCCCAACTCCATCTAATTTAAAAAGGTTGTAGAGACTTCAAACCACTAATGTATATGTTACAACTATAAGAAATCAAGACAGTAGGAAGGATTACTAAATTATTTCAATATTGTCTTGTAACTACCAATTCTTCAATATACCTCAGTCCACGTGTCACATTACAAAATCGCTAAAACAGTTTCCAGTTGAAAGCAATTTGTGAGCAGTTTAGTTTCGACTTCTATTTCTCCACATTTTATAATTATCTGAAAGGATCCAATAGATTAAATCTCTGATTTTAATAATATAGGAGTAAATCATTGGACCACACAACAAGGGAGTAAGTGAAGCTGATCAATAAAGCAACCAAGCAGGAAAGATTATGGATATAGCAAAGTTTAACTTAATGGTGATATCATGGGTTTCTCTTTGATCTGTTTTTAGATCACAACAAAGCCATGGAAAAGCATTTAAAAGGTTGAGATAACTTTCTGGGCCCTGATATCATAGTGCGTTATTTGTGAGGTTTAGATTTGCTACATCGGTATGTCAAAAAATATTTTCACATCAAATACCCTCAATTGAATACTGCATGATGTTTTGCAGTAATTTACTGTGGATTTGTTTTGTGGATATTGACCGGGCAAATATATTTTACATCTCTTACCCATAAAAATTTCAACACTATGGGAAGTTACAATGTTCTAAAGGTTTTTGTCAGGCGTTATTAACTGCACTTCAGCCACAACCTGTGATTTTGTCCATGTCCTCACCTTTATCCAGGCCTATTGAGAATTAAGGTACTTATAGGTCACTAAAAATGATTAGCACTAATACTATCAGCACTGTTCAGAACAAATGGGGCTAATAAATCACAATAAATGACTTGTCCACATAAAAGGCAAGTAAATCACAGTAAATGGTGGGGTAACTCATTTAGGATAATTTGGGGATATACCTTTTTAATGCCATATCTAAATAAAAGTAAATTTTTATCTCAATAGTGTGCTTTTTATATAACTTTCAAAGGCGTAGTGCTGAGAAAAGCAAAAAAAAAAAAAAAATTGGTAGCCAAACATTCTAATACCTATTTCTGATGGAAGTGTCTCTTTAACAGATATGAAGACAAGTCACAGAGTCACCCAGATTTCAGATCAATATATACTTGATAGAATTAATTCACACAATTCTGCCCTACTGCAGCTCTTTTTTAATGGAATAAGTCTCTAGAGGTAAAATATAGCCCTGGGTGCCTGTTCATTCAGATATCATGAACAAAGGTTTGCCCACCTGGAAGAATTTCTTATAGAGAAGAGTATATGTAAAACTAGCAGCTGCCAAATAAAAGTTTGGCACACTGCTCTATTGCTGTAGCACGGCAATTCATTCCATGCTTTTCACATAGTATAGCTATTCTATTACTAAGTATAAAAATGACACACTATGCAAATAGCTTTGGGTCACAATCCAAATGGTATAACACAATACAAACATTCATATGGTGGCTGTTACATTTGTAGCTTTGTACATATGGTGCCCAGCAGAGATTTTAAGGCAACAGATAGGGACTTCATAGCTTTACAATAAAGTGCAGCCGACAACAGCCTCCATGTTAGTACTCTATGCCCAAATTCTTAATCCTTATTCTTTCCTCTACTACCTCTGTAAAATATTTGAATGTTATCACAATAACGGGAGATGTACCATCAATAACAAATATGGAATATCACCCTGCATAGGAAACTGATTGTATCTTATCTTGAGACAGAACTAGCCAGTGATTTCGATGCTTTACAATTTTTGACCGCAGACAACAAGCAGGAAAATGCATTATACAGAACATGTGCTCATCTTGAATATAAACCAAGATCAATAGACAAATATAATCTTTACGAAATAAGCAGCATGGAGACATGTTTGATTAAGTATTTTGTTTTTGACATCAAATTCTATGTTCTTGTCACTGTATCATTAGAACTTGATTTGTTTGAATCCAATTTGGTACAGCAATATAACATTGATCAAGAGCCTTTGTTTAGATGAGAATGTTCTTCGTTTGTGAAGTAATACAGTGTACTATATTTGACAAGTTCTGCTAGCAGCTTTGATAATGTGTTTTTCTAAATGTAGTTTGGCTCAGTGCTATCTAGATCAAGTTAATAGGTACAAATTTTTATAGCTTTCTGCAAAAAGTAAAAAATAAATAAATCTGTGCATAGAAAAGCTATGTACCCTGTTCTAATTTACTTTCAAATGAATAAATAGCATATGTATATAATAAATATATATATATAAGAAATTAGTTCACTTGGCTTTTACCAATAGAGTATTCTGTTTTAGCAAATCAACTTTATTTAATAGTGAACCAATTAAACACATTATCTCTTGGGAACAGAAATAGGTCTCTGGTGCCACCATTTGAAAGCAGCATACCTTTCCTTCATTTCCGACCCATTAAATAGCCTTAAAGGGGTTGTCTCGCTACAAAGAATAGCTTTCAAATTGTATGGAACACAAAATAAAGACATTTTCCAAATATATTGCTTTGTTCCTCTGTTTTCCCTAAGGAGATAAAAGTGAATTTTTGATTTTGGGTTGGGCCTATTTCATTTCCCCTCAAAAAAACTAAACCTGAAAACCCCAATTTCTACCCTGTGCGTTTGTTCAATAAAGGATAACAGTGGTGACATATCAAAACGGGTTTAAGCAGGTCCGTCGGGTCAGCAAAAAAAGCTTGATTTATGTAAAATAAACAGAACTGTAATTGGGTTTTTTTTTGGGGATCAGATAAAAAGGGTCCTGTTAGTAGTTTGAGAAGCAAATCTGATTTTAATTAAAATCGGGAAAGCACAGCAGGGAATGGGGTTTTTAAAAGCCGACCCGTATGCAAATGAGTCAGTCTAAACCGGGAAATTAAACAGTGATTTTTTCATTTACTTTTCCCCTGAAACTTTTGAAGGGGGGATAACTCCTTTAAAAATGTTTGGGGGAAATTTTCGCTAAGTCAGTAAACTCCCCGGGAAGATTTCCTCCCCATCTCCCGTCAGTTTTTTTTGGGTTTTTTAAACAAAGGCACCACAACCTGAACATCAGTGCAATACCAAAATACATGGGAAACTCCAAAGATAAATCACTACACAAAGAAAAGCCCAAAATAATGACCCATTTTTATTAAAATAAAAACAATTTTTTTTAAAATTTTAATTAAAAATTTTTTGGTCCAAGGGGGTTTATTAACAAGACTTACCAAAATACATAGGTGATGCTCACAGAGTAAATATAATTGTGCTCAGCAATTATATGGGTAAGATCATCAATAATACCAAGTATCAATATAGCAGATACAAATAACTGATTTAGTGCACAGTCCATGAACTATAATTGCTTTAAAAAATGAACTAAAGAAACCTTTAATTTGTAGCAGTGAAACACGGGGGGGACCCCTTTCATTGCCTTTAAACGTGGTTTTTTACTTGTACCTGCTTGATCAGGGGACAGCTGTTTAGGGTTGTTTGTCCCTCATCAGTACACCAGGGAAATTAGGAATTTATACTGTATTTTTTCAGTTTGTGGGTTTTTTTGGCTCCAGGGGGTTATGAAAAAAAACCTTGAGGAAAATTTGGAGAGGATGAGGTGTAATAGAAAAATCGGGATTAGAGGTGAACCAAAAGTTTTTTGATGATTTGGGGGTTTCCCCTTGGGGTTTGAGAAGGGTTGGGGTTTAGGGTAAGATTATAGTCGCTGGCACCTTTTTTTTTCTTGTCTTATAGGGGGCCCGCCTTTTTTAAAATATATATATATATTTTTTATATATATAAAATTTATATATATATATTATATATATATATTTATATATTTTAAAATTTTTATATATAAAATATATTTATTATATTTTTTATTTTCCCTTATACATCCCAAAATTATAGTGGGGTATAGTCAAAGGGAAAATAAAAGGGAAAGGGTGGGGGCGGAAATTTTTGGGGTTTCCCCCATTGAAAAAAAGGAGCAAAAAGGGCAGGAACTGGGGTTTAGGGATTTTTTATTGATCTCTATCACACATTGCCAGATGCAATCATAATCCCCCCTTTGAAAAAAATTTCCATCCCTCTCGGGGGGGAAAGAAACCAGCCCCAAACCCCTTGCCCCTTGGTTCTGATAAAAAAACCTTTTATCTCTGGGGTCAGAATTTAGGGGCCTGCATGTATTAAAATGTTTAGTCTGGGTTCTGAATTAATTTATGGGGTCTGGCCTGACAGAGGATTCTGTGTATAAATTTAAAGTCAGAGACCTGCATTAATTAAGGGGTCTTTTACTATGTCTTAATTAAAAGGTCTGTGCTCTACATTTAATAAGGAGTTTGTTTTGGTTTTGAATTAATTAAAGGAGTCTGAATTTATTTGTGTTGCTTAAGAGAGGGAAAAAAATTTTTCTTTAGCCGAAAAATCTGCAGTCAGGGAAAATTGTCGTAGTGGTTAAGGATAGATGGAGAAGGAAAGCAAAGAAGTAATCTCCAACACAAGAAAACATCCCCTTTGAGTCATTGGATTTAAAGAGGACCTTCTTAGGGTATGTTCACATGGCGTAATTGCGGCGCTCATTTCGCAATGTATATGCGCTTTTTTATGCGGCAAGGGTGTTGCGGTGCAATTAAAGGTTAAACCATAGCTTCCCCAGAGAACTAGGGGTTATGCCCCGTCCCCCCGAAAATTCAATTTCGATCATTTTGTACGCCCCGGGGGATAAGTTTAAATATAAAATTTTTCGGGCGATTAAAGCCGGAGTAATGCATGTCAATGGGCCGCGCCCCCCCCCGTGGGCCCCTGGAGAATGCGATGTTTAAAGCGACCCCCCCAAAACCCGCGTAAATTTTGGGGGGGGTACTGTTGGCCCCCAATGACGGCCGTCTTGAAAAATTTCCCCAGCTTACGGGTTTGTCTTTTATTGTAAATCCCAAATTTATCCATAACACCTTTTTCGTTGCTTTTGTTCTTTTAATATCCCCCTGGGGGGAAAGTTGAATTTAAAATGTTAAAATTTTGGGTTTTCTTTTGAGGACATTTGTTAAATTTTTTTTTTAACCCCTTACCGACATTTCCGTATCATACGGGAATGTCGGGGAGGGGTTCCCCCAAAAATTTGCCCTATGAGTAAATTAAGCGGATCTTCCCGCTCACAGGCGGAGGCGCCAAAAGATCGCGGATGGAACCAGCGGTTTATTACCGCTGGCATCATGCGAAACCCCCCACCGGCGGTGTTTAGCTCCCGGGCCCCGGGGGATTTAAACCCCCGATGTTGCGACCCCGTGGTCGCGAACATCCCGGTGGGGCGGAAAAGGGGGGAGTTCCCCGCTGCCCCGGGTCCCGGGCAGTAATTTGGGGCAGAGCGCCCCCCTTAAAGAGGTTTTAAACCCGGCAGCCCCGGGGTTTCTGAATGACAGCATTCCCGGGTTGTCTGGTGGGTCGTTTAAAGGGTTTCCCACAATGCATTGTGGGCTGGTGACAGACAGTTGCCATTTTAGAAAACCGGATTTCCGTATAAGCCCGTATGCTGATCTCCTTTGGAAAGGGGAAAGTCTGAAAGATCGTTTTATGCAATTCCCCCCCCGGGAAAAGTGTAAAAAGTGTTGGGAAAAAATTAAAACCCAAAAAACAAAAAAAAAAAAAAAAAATAATTAAAAATACCCCTGCCCCTTTTACCTTTTTCAAAAAGCCAATCGCCCCAAAAAAGATCAAAAATTTAAAAAAAGTACCCATATTTGGTATCCCCCGTGGGGGGGAGCGACCCACCTATAAATTGTCATGTTAATTAACCCTTTTTTGGGGAACGCCCTAAAAAACCCAAAAACAAAAAAACCGTCACAAATTGCGATTTTGTACAAACCTGCAGCACAAAGGAAAAAAAAAATGGGGGGGGGAAAAATTAAAAGGGGGGCGGGTAAAAAATAATTTAAACGCCCAAAATTTTTACCAATTAAAAAGTCAGTTCATCCCGCAAAAAAAAAAAAGTCCCTTTCAAATTGTATACGGAAAAATTAAAAAGTTTGGTTTTAGAAGAATTTGCCCATGCATAAATTTTTGTTTTACACAAAAAAAACACTTTTTTTTAAAAAAAAATTTTGCTTTCAAATTTAAAAAAAACTTTAAAAAATTGAGTTTCAAACCGTTTAAACGTCCCTTTTCCCACAAAAGTAAAACTAACTTTTTCACGGATATGATTTTTGGGAAAGCTATTAAAAATAAAAATAAACAAGCTAGTATTGCAGTATTTTTTTCACCCTGCCCTTCAAAAAAGGATTTTAAAAATGATTTATAAAGTCTTGTCCCCCTAAAATTGTTTCCCTTAAAAAACGTCACTAAACCCCCAAAAAAAAAGTCCTTTAAGCTCCATAAAAAAGAAAAAATAAAAAAAATTATGGCTCTCGGGCTGCCCGGGGATGCCCAAAAACGTGTTTTTCCTTTTTAAATTTAAATGTTTTTATTGTGTAAAAGAGTAAAAACATTTTAAAAAAATATACAAAATGGGGGTTAACCCTGGGAATTTTATCAAACCCTGAAAGAGGAAAACTGATGTCATTTTTTACCGCACGTGCCGGGTGTAAAAAATAAAAAATTAAAAAAAAAACTACCAGGGGTTTCTGTATTTTTTTACAAAAAAGCCCACAAAAACCTTAAAAAAAAGTGATCAAAAACATCAAAATGCCCCCCCCTTAAAAAGGTTCCAATTAAAAAAATCAAACTTCTCGGGTTTAAAAAAAAAAACCCCCACAAGGGGGTCCCCAAAAATTTTCAAAAAAATTAAAAAAAATTTAGGGGTGTCAGAATAGGAAAAAATAAAAAAAGCAAAATTTTTTAAAACTGCTTCTATTGTTTTAAAAATAATAAAAAAAATAAAAAAAAATTTTTAAAAATTTAAGATCTGGGGAAATTTTACCGACCCCCCCCTAGTTTAAAATTATCCCGTAAATTTTTCCCTATGGTGAAAACGTTAAAATGAAAGCCCAAAAAAAAAATGGCGGAAAAGCGTTTCCCCCTCCATTTCCAGTGGGCCCCCAAAGCTAAAATTTAAAAAACGGAAAAACCCCGTGCGCCCCAAAAATGCACAATACAACCCCCTTTGATGAGATCCCCGGGGGGGTTGGAAAACCAAATTTAGGGAAAACTTCTGGGGGTTTCACCCGTTCTAGTACTTTTGGGGGGTTTGCAGATTTCGACCCTGGGCCCCCTCCCAAAATTGTGTGGGAAAAGCCAAATAGCGCTCCCTCCCCTTTTTAAACCCCCGCCATGCGCCCAAACCGCAAATTTACCAACCCCCCTGTAAGGTATTCCCGGGAATTGGGAAGAAAAAATTTCGTTAAAACAATTTTTGGGGGTTTTTTTCCAAGTTTCCTTGTAAAAAATTAAACATTTTTTAGCTAAAAATTTCGGGTTATTGGAAAAAAAATATATTTTTTTATTTCCTTTGGCCGAACGCCCAAAAAAATTTGTGGGAAAAGCCTGTGGGGGGGCGATATACTCCTACACCCCTTTGGGTTATTTTAAAAAGGGGTGTAAATTTCCCCAAAATGGGGTCTTTTTAGGGGTATTTATTAAGTTTTGGAACCCCTTTGGGGGTCCGGCAAAAAATGAAATTTGGGCCCCCAAAAAAAAATTGGGGAATGAAAATGAGGCCCCAAAAGTTTCCCGTAAAGGGCTCCCCCTATTCTGGGGCTTGTTTGGGTTTAGGGAAATTTTAAAGCACTAGGGCCCCCAATAGGGATATTCTGAAAAAAGCAGAATCTGGGGAAACAAAAATTAATTTGCATTTCCAAATGATTTCCCCTTTAACCGTTTTCTTTTCAATTTTTTTTTTTTAAAAATTTAAAATTTTGCAAAAAAAAATGAAAATTTTTAAAATTTCAAATTCAAATTTTCCTTTAAAATTCCCGTGAAAAAACCTAATGGGGTTTAAAAATTCCTAAATTTTTTTGGGTTTTTAAAACCCTTTTAAAGGGGGGGGTAGTTTCTTAGATTGGGGCATTTATGGGGGGGATCAACATTACAGGTCAATTCCCAAAATCCGTTTTGAAATGGACTGGCCCCCAAAAAATGTAAAATTGCAAATTTTTTTGAAAAATTTTTAAAATTTTCTACTAAATTTATAAAACCCCCTAATGTCGTTAAAAAAAAAATAAAAAAAAAAGTTAAAATAAAATGTGCCCCAAAATTTCAAAGAAAATTGGGGGTTTCTAGTTTAAACTATTTTGAGTGGGAATTTTCTATCTGTCCCTTTCATGCAGAAATTTTTGAAGTTTGAAAATTGGGAAAATTTTTTTCAATTTTTAAACCCTAATTTGAAAATTTTTCCAAAAAACTTCTTTTTTCCCAACCCTCCAAAAATTTTTTTACAAAAATTTTAAAACACAAAAAGGGCACGAGAAAAAAATCTTGAATCACTGGATAGGTTTTAAAATGTCAAAAATTTTTTCTCACATAAAGTTGGGCACAAAGACAGATTTCCAAAAATAGGGTCTGTCAGAGAGGCCAAAAACTGGTCCGGGGGTTAGGGGTTAAAAATTTAAATTTTTACTATGGAAACCCCTTTGCCCGCCGCCAGAAAATCATACACTTTGTTTAAAAAATAACTTTGTGGATACCGCCCATCACCTATTTTTAAAAATTTAATTCATCATGTACAGGGAAAGGGTTTCCCTTTAGTTTTTAAATCGGATTACCAACTTGTTGTTACCATTCCCCTTGTCAGTAGGGTATATCCCCGCCTCCTACACAGTTTGATACTGTTACCAATGATTGAACATCGTCATATTTTTTATGTCCTTTCACAGCAGCTCTTTCGGATTGTTACATGTAAGCACTTGCTTTATCTATTTTAGTTGTCAGCTTCAATTTCTTTCATCTCTATTATACATTTTGTTGCGTGGCATTTTGGGGCTTCACTACCAATTCTCAGTTTTCTGTAGATTTATGGTCTTAAAGGGGTTTTGCCACGATTTCATTCCGTACCTCCTGTATCCAGCTCTTCAGTTCTGTGTGCTCAGAAGGGGGCGTGTTTGATTTGTTTGAATTGCAGATCATGTGACCCTGAAGGATGACACCACCATGCCTTTCCTCTCTTTAGACAAAGAAAGGGCTGTTTATGTGTAGAACTGTAAATAACTACATTGTAGCTCAGCGGTAAAACTTTTGCCTCCAGGCACAAGGGTCCTCGGTTCAAATCCCTGCAGGAACCAAACCTGTGAATTTTATTTCTCTTTATCAATGCTCATACCTGATTGAGGTTTCTTTTTTTAATTTATTTGCACTGTTTGATTAATTACTAAGGAGTACAGAGGACAGGAGTAGAATGAAAGCACCTGGGGTTTGAACACTCAATAGCTGCCTGAGAGGAGAGTTGATGTCTGAGCATGTGCGACCAGGACTGAGAAGTATATTTACTATTTTGCCATAGGCAAACTTAAACTCTATCAGTTCTCTATCTATTAAACACTAAAACGTAACTTTTATTATATCTAACTCTTACAGTGGAGTTCATATTCCCAATGAATATGCATATTAGATATTGAAGAGAAGGGGCTTATGGGAATTGACAAAAGATGGCAGTGTGCTGTGTAATGTGATACCTAGTCTGCTTAGTTCATTCTAGGTGAGGCACGCAGTTGCAATCATATGAGAGAAGTGAGATGGAAGCCCATCACAGTCATGGCTGAGGTGTTGGTGCAGTGCATTGGCACGGGCAATACGGTAAGATGGGGCGCAAGCCGTTATGGAGATTGCGAATTTGACTGAAGGTTGTTGGCTCATGAGAGCATGGTGGCAGCTTTAGCAGGACATGTTATGAGTGTGCGCGCGCGGAAGGGGGAGTGGGCTTTATGTGGATTCTCTGATGGCTAATTGGTGAGCACCTGAATGGGGTGTTTACCTAACATGATATAAAAGGAAGTGAGCTCAGACCACATATGATCGGACCTCTAAGCCTTGATAAAGCCAGGTTAGCTGGCGAAACATGTCGGCGAGGTCAGGCATGACGTTTTAAATGGGGATCTCTCACCTCTGTCTACAAGTGTCACCTGCTGCAGATGGTGTCACAAGGGGGCCTTATTTGTTCTGTGTCTATGAGATTAGGGACGACTGCCCAAGTAGTTGGCTTGGGATCCCTTACTGAAGCTGTACTTTGCTATAGATATAAGGCTCTCTGTTAATAGGTGGGGTTTCCACCAGACTTGATGATAGAAAGGGAGTTATTCCCTCTTTCAGAAGCAAAAAGGGGTTTAAAAGATGAGGATAGAGATCAGGTTTTTAAATAGTGTGTATAGAGGTTAAGAGTTAGATATAATAAAAGTTACGTTTTAGTGTTTAATAGATAGAGAACTGATAGAGTTTAAGTTTGCCTATGGCAAAATAGTAAATATAGTGATCAAAAGTCACTCTTTGTTCTATTGCGAGATTCCCAATTTTTTGGAGATTATGTGACAGGACTGAGAAGTTCTCAGCCCAGGTCATATCCCCTGGAGACAAGCTGTAAACAATGGATCACTAAAGAAGCAGCTAAAACAAAAACGGTTCAGAATTTTTAATAATGATGAATGATGAAAATGTTTATTATTTAATTTACAAACTTCCCACGTCAATTTTACTTTGTGGCAAAACCCCTTTAAGTTCCAGAGGCTTAAACATACAATGGTTGTCCTGAGATAATTGATATTGTATGTTAAAGGTCCACTGTATACTTGTCCCTGAATGAAAAAGCAACTGTACACCTTTTATTGACCATATGATAGAGTGTTCAAATGTTCTACTTTTATCATCTTTCGTGTTTTGAGGGCGGTGATCAAATTAAGCAATGTTTGCAGCAGTGTAAAACTGGTTTCAATCCTGGATCCATCCGTGGGCTGTTACAATATCTGTCAGCACAACATGACAGCCATAAATGTATGTAACATGGCTCCAAAGTGGGAATGAATCTCCGTTAAGTTTTGTGTCTGTTTTGTCCAAGCCCTCATCTTCATATAACAATATCATTTAAATTAGAGTGTCTAATGTTCACTGATGCCATACTGAGAAATTAAAAACCATTGGTATCGGCTGAAAATTATTTGTTTCTATCTGAATAAATATACTGTGACTGCAAACATGCAGAGGACAAAAGACAAGTTAACATTTATTAAATTGGAGAAGCAAGATGTAAATTTCAAATCAGGAAAAGATAACTTCAATAAATCACCATTAAATAAATGTTAGAATATTTAATGCGGCTTTAAGCCTTCATTTGTCATGTAAGCTGACAGTTTGGAAAACATTAAGTTTTGCTTGAGCTACAACAAATGACAGATTTTCATATTTTTAAACAAATACTTATTTACATTGCATGTGACACTTCCCTTTCCACTTTCTAAGCATTAAGCATACCATGACATTGCTTTATATGCTGCCAGTAAGTTTATGTGTTGCCATTCAAACTGAGGATTTTTACTGCACATTTGTTAATTAAAATATGTTGATTTGTCTTGGAATTTCTTCAGCTAGTGATAGTCCAAAAAGCCTGGAGGAATTGCTTCTTCCTGTTGCTACAAAGTGCCATCTAGACCACAACATCCACTCTGTATTATCAAGAATACATTAGCATTGCAAGCAACAGAAAGAGGGCAACATTTAAAGCAATCCATTATTCAGCTATGTTTAAATATTGAAATATTTCATAATAACTGTGCTTTTACTTAAAAATGATGATTAATTTTTAAATGGAACACAATGAGAAAAAACATTTATTATTTATTATATTTAAGATTTACATCATTTTATTAGTAGTTGCCATTAAAGCTAAACCTAGACTGTTAAATTACTACAGTATGAGTAATATGAGTTCTATAGAGACTATTATCGAGAGCAGTTGAAGGTAATGGGAAGCAACATTAACATAGTGAAAAATATTCACAAAATAGATGCTGTAAAGTATGTGTAAGATTTAGGCATCATGCACCGGATAGAGCTTGTAGTCTGCTTGGCTCCATGGTATAGTACAGTAGACTACAAGGTCCTATATGCATAAAAATATCATACCTTCACTATGATGCGTATTGCAATTTTATTTTACACAGTATTCAAAATAGACATGCTCTGTATACTCTTAAAGTAAAAAAAAAAAAAAAGTGTAAGCCAGCTCACCATTAATAGATTAGCCTGTGGACTTCTTCCCTGCACGTTCCCATCTGGAGAGATGGAAGTCATATGAAGACAAAAAATCTTGCATGGAACAGCAAATAATGATAGCATGCTATAAGTAAGGGTGCATTGGCACCTGAAACATGTCAGCCATGACTTGTTACAACTGCAGGATGTGGATGTTTTAATGGATCTTCAATCAAGACATGCAGTTTTTATCTCTACATTGACCTATCGTCATCTGCTGTTCCATGCAACATTTATCTTCTTCATATGTATACTTTTGCATGAAATTGGAGAAATAAAGAGGTACATTGAGATATTGAGTGTCCATACATTTCTATTAACGCTCTATTATGGTTTATTATGATGCAAGTTATGAATTCCTGTAGTCTTGGTAACAAAACCATTTCCCTTATTTTCTTATTTTATCATTGCATCAGCTGATTATAGAACTTAAATGTTCCTGACATAGGACGTACCGCTATGTCCTAGGAAAAAGTGCCTTCCTGTAATGGACGTACCAGTATGTCCTGCACATTGTGTGGATTCACAAGCGAGCCCCGCACGAATGCAACATGGGGCTAATGGTATATAAGGGTAAAACTACCTTGTCACAAATACTGCACTGTGAGCACCATTAAAAATAAAAAAAAACACAACTAGGATTACAGTATTTTCTTCACCCTGCCTTCCAAAAGACGGATTTACAATCAATAAAAAAAAAACTTTTCCTCCCAAAAAATGATACCAGTAAAAATGTCAATTCATCCCACAAAAAAACAAGCCCCTACACAGCTCCGTATACAGAAAAATAAAAAAGTTATGGCTCTCAGACTATGGTGATGCAAAGACGTGTTTTCCTTTTTGTATAAAAGTGTTTTTTGTGTAAAATCAGTAAAACATAAAAAAAAAGAATTGGGTATCGCTGTTATCATATTGACCTTTTGAGTAAAGCTAGCATGTCATTTATACCATATGGTGAGCGCTGTAAAAAAAATAAAAATAAAAAATACTACCAGAGTTGCTGTATTTTGTTCAAAACTCCTCACAAAAACCTTAATAAAAAGTGGTAAAAAAGAGTCATATGCACCCAAAACTGGTACCAATAACTCATCCTGCAAAAAACAAGCCCATAGTCAGCTCCATATACAAAACAGTAAAAAACTTATTGCTAGCAGACTATGAAGACATAAAAACAATGCAATTTCTATTGTGTAAAAGTAATAAAACATAAAAAACATGTACATTTATATCTCTGCAATTGTACTGACCTGAATGATAGTTATCATGTCACTTATTTGACACAGTGTATGATGTAAAAGTGAACCCTAACAATGGGGGAATTGCCTTTCCACCCCCATTTTCATGACCAATGCTAAAAAACTATGGAACACCTGTGAACCCAAAATGCACAATACACCCCTCGATGAGATCCAAGACAGGTGTTAGATCCAAAATGGGGTGACTTATGGAAGGTGTCACCTATTCTTGTATTTTTGGGGCTTTGCAAATGTGACATGGCACCCACCAAAATCTGCGTTGCAAAAGCCATATAACGCTCCCTCCCTTGTACGCTCTACCATGCATCCAAACAGCAGTTCACATCCACAAATAGGGTATTGTCGAACTTGGAAGAAATTTTGCAACAAAAGTTGGGCTGCTTTTTTTCCAGGATTCCTTATGGGGTCGATATACTTACTACAACCCTGGATATATTCTATGAAGGGTGTAGTTTCAAATATGGGGTCTTTTTAGGAGTGTTTATTAAGTTCTTGCACCTTAAAGTGTCCGCAAACCTGTAATGGCGTTTAAATAAAATTGTATCGAAAATGAGACCTCAAAGTCCGGTAGGTGCTTCTCTTACTCTGAGGCTTGAGGCTAAACAAACAGCACACTAGGGCCACATATGGGATGTCTCAAAAACGGCATAATCTTTGGAATTTATGTTGAGTTTCATTTATCTGGTCACATCTACAGTGTTCAAGTGAATAATGGATAAAAACTGAAAATCTGCAAAAAAATTTTGAAATTTCACCTCCACTTTGCCTTAATTTCTGTGATATATCTATTGGGTAAACAAACTTCCTTAACACTGTTTTAAATAATTTAAGGGGTTTACTCTCTTAGATTGAGTCAGTTATGAGGGTATATAATATACATGCCTCTCAAAGCCAGGTCGGAACTGGACTGGTCCCCCAAAAAATGTATGTTGCAAATTTTCTCGAAAATGTGAAAAATTACTACTAAATTTCTAAACCCCTAATGTTGTAAAAAAAAAAGAAAGACATTTAAAAAATTGTGCCAACCTACGGTAGAAAGATGGTAGATGCTAGTTATAAACTATTTTGAGTGGAATAACTATCTGTCTTACACACAGAAATTTTTGAAGTTTGAGAGCGACAAATTTTTCCAAATTTTTACAATATTTTGATACTTTTCACAAATAACCAGGATTGTATGGACCAAAATTTCTTACTGACTTAAAGCACAATGTGTCACGAGAAAATATTCTGCAAAGCAAGAATGCTCTCAAAAATAGAAGAATTAATATTTAATTTTTTATCAATTAACACAATAAAAAGTGAATAAACAAAAGAGAAATCTAAATCAATCAATATTTGGTATGAACACCTTTTGCTTTTGGAGTCTGGAAGTGATGATATGACCCTGATCTAAATATCATCCAGTCTTTATGGGATTACATTTGGGCAAGAAATATGGTTAAAAAACTGTGTGTAAGTGTATCTGGAAGAATTGATGTTGCTTTTTTTTAATATATAACAAACATTTATTATTTTTTTAATTCAGATTTTAAAAATCTGTTAAAGGTATATATTGGTCATAATGTAGAATTGATGTGTGTACATAAATCAAGTGCAGATATGCTGATACACCCAAAAGAAAAAAACATTTCCATCTGACTAAAGGAAGGTAAACACCATCAGTCATAAAGTATGTGAAAGATGAGCATTGTATTAAAAAAGGGGGGTATTCAAATGGGAAGCAATTTACTCTACCGCATATTGTCGCAATAATGTTTCCACTTCTCTCAAGAGTTTTGAACAAAAGAAATACATTCTTTCATTCCTGCTATAAGATCCTCCATTTCTGCATTAAACTAAACACAGTTGCTAATTTTAGCAATGCTGCAAAGTTTGCAACTCTTCCAATTTCTAGCCACATGGAACCTGAATACTGTTTAAAATATGAGCAAAAAGAAATATGTCTGTTGGTAAAGTCTCTAGTTGTAGGAATAGAAGAGCCACAGCCAACATTCAAGGATTTGAAAAGCCATTGCTTTTTTTTATATTAAATCAAAGACAGAGGACCAATAAGAATCAATAAAATCTCACCCGCACCTCCAACCGATGTCCGTAAACACAGGGTAAATTTTGCAAGATGGCAAGGGTAAAGTACAAAAGTTTTTAGCACATTTAGCACATTTCATTTGTATGAATGCGAGTGAACACAAAGGGTGATATGTATGAACGGATAATTTTCACTATTCTGGCGAGAAATGCGACAAAAGTGAGTGTTTAGACTTTTTCCCCTATGTATGGCACATGGCTCAGGCAAGTTTTGTGCACTGTATGCCAAAAATCAACACTTTGTAATGCGCCCAAGATGTGGGGGAGTTCTGGGGGTGTTGCACTACATTTGTAATATAAGACACATTTATAAATGTGGGATGGAAAAACTAGGCGCATAATTGCTCGAACAACCAGACCAATTAAAATGTGGTCTACTATAAAATGTATTTAAGATTTATATAAAATAAAATTAATTTAAAATTAAATAATATAAATTCATTAAACCAATACCGTATTTACCATAAATCCCATTCTCAATCGTGTATTTATGGAGTTAACGGAGTATTATCAGTGATTACAACTAGTGTTGAGCGATTGCGTTGACTATCGCCATCGGTCGATGGTCGATAGTCGGCCATCATCGACAAGATATTCGATGGTCGAAGATAGATTATCACCGATGACCATTAAAGTCTATGGGAGAGCAACAACACCTTCATTCTTACACCCAAACAGGGCTGGAGAAGCTGGAGTAAAACATCCACAAACAGTCAAATGGATACGTGCTACATCTTAGGCAACACACTTAGGTTATAAAAGCCACAGAAAAAAACTCACAGACCATTCACTATCCCTGTCTTGCACCACAGCATGACTCTTAAACCTGCATGACCCACAAATTAAAAAGTGCCAGAAGGCAGTATGATTTGAACCATCATTTTACTTGAACTGGACATTGAATATCCCTGTCCTGGAACGCAGCATGAGCCCCAAACCTGCATGACCCCAGATCAAAAAGTGCTGGAAAAAGGAGTCTTTCAACCACCATTTTAGTTGAACTGGACATTAACTATATCTGTCCTGTACCGCACTATGACCATTAAACCTGTGACCCACAGATTAAAAGGTGCTGGGAAAAGGAGTCTTTCAACCACCATTTTAGTTGAACTGGGCATTGACTATACCTGTCCTGGACTGCAGTATGACCATTAAACTGTCTGACCCACAGATTAAAAAGTGCCGGGAAAAGGAGTCTTTGAACCACCATTTTAGTTGAACTGGACATTGACTATACCTGTCCTGGGCCACAGCATGAGCCCCAAACCTACATGACCCCACATTTAAAAAGTGCCAGAAAAGGAGTCTTTCAACCACATTTTAGTTTCACTGGACATAGACTATATCTGTCCTGGACTGCAGTAATGACCATTTAAACCTGTCTGGCCACAGATTAAAAAGTGCCGGGAAAAGCAAGTCTTTGAACCACCATTTTAGTTGAACTGGACATTGACTATAACCTGTCCTGGGCCACAGCATGAGCCCCAAACCTGCATGACCCACACATTTAAAAAGTG
The DNA here is from genome assembly GCA_025379985.1 of Phyllomedusa bahiana. Taxonomy (NCBI): domain Eukaryota; kingdom Metazoa; phylum Chordata; class Amphibia; order Anura; family Hylidae; genus Phyllomedusa; species Phyllomedusa bahiana. The sequence goes on along the minus strand of JAODAL010005802.1, from coordinate 43,971 downwards.
CCGGAAAAAGGAGTCTTTCAACCACCATTTTACTTGAACTGGACATAGACTATACCTGTCCTGGGCCACAGCATGACCCCTAAACCTGGTTGACCCCCAAATTAAAAAGTGCCGGGAAAAGGAGTCTTTGAACCACCATTTTAGTTTAACTGGACATAGACTATACCTGTCCTGGGCCACAGGATGACCCCTAAACCTGTTTGACCCACAGATCACAAATTGCCACTATGCTATTTTGTACAGTGACTCTCATTTTGTATATATTTTGGTAACTGACATTTGTTTACAGAATTTATTTAGGGAAGTTTTATTTATAGTTTTAGATTATTACCATTTTGCTTTTTTTTCAAGTGTGATAACATACAACATACACCACTCCCTGCAGTTTTTAAAGGTATTTTTTACACGTGTAGATGTGTTAATTCGTCCACACACCCATAAGTAATACAAATGTCCTAATCATCCCCAAAACACTTCTTAGTTGAGAAGACATTTGCCACTCCTGGGTTCTGAGATTATTCAGCCAATCTATTCATTGGTTTCATTTTTCCTCCAAATCCTTCTTCATTGATTAGGGACAGACTCCACTGGAGATCAAATGATGCGACCCCATAGGGACTCCAGCCCCAGAAAATTTTAAGCCTCAAATTGTGCAATTTGTGTCCAGCCCTGGCCCCCTTTTTGACACTACTTAACCTCACAGAAATCACCTTTTTCAAAATCAGATTTTTTAGAGAAATTTGAAGCTCTCCTGATTGCCCCTAACGGTGAGAGCCAGTGCTGCCGTCAGCCATCTGTTAACACGGAGGTCCAGCTGCCAGGGCCAGACTTACACCTATCTGAAACACCTAACTGAAATGTATACGGATAATAAAAGGTATTTTTGGCACCTATCAACCTGTGCTGACTACAAAATTGCTGGATTCTAATTTAACTGCAAGGTGGCTATATCAACAAAGCTGGAATGGGCAAATTGAAAAAAGAACACCTATCTGAAATGTATACTCATAATAAAAGTGGAGTTTTGCATCTAACAAAGAGACCTGCAGTTACTAGAAAAGATGTGTATCCTAATATAAGTTCAGGCTGCCCAATATCCAGGAAATATTTCAATAGAAAACTGTTAATAATAAAGCTATTGCAGTGCAATGTCTACACTAAGTCTTGGTGAACTTATCCAATATTCTTTAAAGAGCTTGTCTGTGTTCGCCCGCGGGACCCCTCCCCGCCCGCTCCCCCCTGTGACTTTACAGCGGTAGATGCTCCTTTAAAATTCTCTAGCTAATTACATAAAATCTTCAAATCTCTGATCTAAGTTATAAGGATCACAGCTAACAGTAGAGCTTTCTCTGTGAAGAAATAGAATAATTTCGCTGAGCTGTTTGGACACAGGCAGAGCGCACGTCCTACTGCTATGAGACGCTGACAGACACTGATCATGAACAGGAAGGGCTGTTCTATGTAAAACGAGGTCATGTGATTTTTTCCAGCCAATCTCACACACATCTAACCCTGCTCTATTCTGTAAGCTGATTTGCTGGCCGCCAAAATGACAGGAAGCGCCGAAAATGGCGCAATATTAATAGATGATGCACAGATTTTAACCTAAATTATCGCGTGATCAACATAAAAACTGTGGCGATTTCAACTTTGTCGATAATAATCGCTCAACACTAATTACAAACTTATCACAGCAGGCTAAAAATAAAATAAAAGATGTTAGAATAGCATGTCAGTGAATAGAAACTATGGTAGTGATCTTGCATGTTGCATCAGTAGTCTCAGTGAGATCTATGGTGTGCTGACTATGACTGTAAGTCGAATAACGGCTGATCCACTGACCTACATTTTTTTAAACACAAATTAACATACTCCATAAAATTATAAAAAATAATTTTTTATGATTTTAAAAAAATAAAATGTTAATATTAAAATTGTACATTTTAAATTGGAAAAGTAACTCAATAAACTCTTTTTGCAGCCATTCTCGAATTCTGACATCTATTTATACACCTGTTTGGTGCATTACTAATGCGCCAAAGTACCAGGCGTGCCAAACATATACGCTAGGTGCGTTGAACCTATGGCGCAATTTATGAGTGCACATTTGCCACTTTCATATATTCAGACATATTGAACACTGAAAAAAGCTGTGAGAAATGTTTTTGAGGCACCAAGTTTCATATATGTCGCCCAAAGTATCACTTTTTGTCAAAAAAAGCTGTTTGTAAATCCCTTTCCCACTTATTAACATTAGAGAAATCATAGGAGCCCAGCTTATGTAGAAGTGACTTACAACAAAGGTAGAGACCTTGTTGAGTCTTGGAATCGGAAGGGTCCTTATAAAATTTCGCAAATCAAGGTATGATAAGAAATGATCAAGATATGATAAGAAGTATCTCACCCTGAAATATTTCAATATGTATATATAGATATATATGTGTATATATGTGCATATTTGTAGCCACTAGTATCTTGCTTGTTCTAAGATGGATTCTTTATAATAAGAAAGGATTCATGGACAGGAAAGGATCATCATTTTGATTGTGGCTATATAACTTAACCAAGAAATTAGACTGTTTTAAGGAATGAGCTAAAGTTTACGCCTCCCAATTTAGATACGGGAGATGTAAGCGTAATGCCCAAGTAAGGTAATTCTGCATCTGTCAAAGGGAATGGAGAGGATCTGTGTAGATCTTTGCCAGAATAAGTGTAAGGGACTGAGACGTGTTCACCTTGTAGTTTGAAACATGGCTGAATGTTTAAGTATTGAGGTTAATGCAGTTTGTGACGGTATTGAAGATGATAATACAAGTATGTTGTCATCTGCAAAGAGGCCTAACTTATGCTCTTGTACCTACTATTATTCCCTTTATTAATGGAGAGGATCTAATGTTCTTTGCAAAGGGTTCCATGACCAGATTAAAAATTGGGCGGGCAGCCCTGGCAGATACCATTGGTAAATTTTTTTGTAGTAATTGTTTGTAAGTCCATCGGGACCAGAGGATTTGTTGGGTTTTACCATACTAATGATATTATATTGGAGGAGAGTAGTTCGTTCTGTTGGGGAGACAGAATTGGGAGTGAAAAATTATTGAGAAAGGACACAATGTCCTGGGCCCACTCCTCTTCTCTATGTACACTCTTGGTCTGGGTCAGCTCATAGCCTCCCATGGCTTTAACTACCACCTGTATGCGGACGACACCCAGCTTTATATCTCCGGTCCTGACACTAACTCCCTTCTCTCCCGGATCCCAAAATGCCTATCATCCATTTCCTCCTTCTTCTCCTCCCGTCGCTTAAAACTAAATGTAGATAAAACAGAATTCTTCATCTTTCCACCATCACTCTCTACTCCTCCACCTGATCTCTCTATCACTGTTAATGGCCACACCCTCTCACCAGCTCCACAAGTCCGCTGCCTTGGGATAACCTTTGACTCCTCTTTATCTTTCAAACCACACATCCAAGCCCTCACCTCTGCCTGCCGCCTCCACCTGAAAAATATTTCACGCATCCGCCCATTCCTCAACTCTGACACCACTAAAACGCTAGTCCACGCCCTCGTCATCTCCCGCCTTGACTACTGCAACATCCTTCTCTGTGGCCTCTCAGTTAGCACCCTCGCTCCCCTCCAATCCATCCTAAACTCTGCTGCCCGTCTGATTCACCTCTCTCCTCGCTACTCCTCTGCCTCTCCCCTCTGCCAATCCCTTCACTGGCTGCCCATTGCCCAACGAATTCAGTTCAAATTACTAACCCTGACCTACAAGGCTCTCCATAACCTCTCCCCTCCATACGTCTCTGCCCTTATTTCAATATTTGTTATGTATGTAATTCCCCTTAAATGTACAGCGCCCTGAAATTACTGGCGCTCTAAAAAAAAATAATAATAATAATAACAATGTCTGCATCTAAGGGTTGAAGAGAACTAGCATTTTCTGAGAGATTATAAAATGAAGAGTGAAGTGATGCTGCTTTAAACAAAGGGTGAGTTAGATATCTGAAGTTGTTTAACAATGACAAAAATGCAGGATGGTCTCAGACAATATTAATTCATGTTGTGCTACCTTAAATATAATTATATTCTCCGGAGGGAGGAGCATGTACAGTAGGAACTGACTGTTAAACTGCGCTCTGCTGTGACCGTGCAATGCCCCTGTATATGGGTAGCCCATCATGTTATTCTTCCTGACTTAGGGTGCTTTCACACTGTGCGTTTTTGGTGCGTTTTTTGTGCCAAAGGCACAGCAATTAATGCTGTACATCGCTGCACAAAAATAGCAGCAAAAATCGTGGTAAATTCATGGTAAATTCGTGGTAATTACCGCGATTTTTGTGAAGCAACATACAGCATTAATTACTGTGCCTTCCTGCACAAAAAACGCACCGTGTGAAAGCACCCTTAAGAACATGGTGGTACAACCTGCTAATGAAATTAGTTGGCACCCAGTGTGCAATACTTTTCTTATGTAGGTACATTTGGTGGGCATGGAGTAGCAAGGTAGCTTGGCAAAAAGATACTGGACTTATTGCCAAGCAGTTTTATGCCTATGGATGATTGTTGGCATGCATGGAAGGCCAACCACATGTTCTGTATATAATTGATCAGTCTTGCTGCTGGAGCTCAGAATTTGTAATCAGGCCATAGAAGGATGTAAAAAGTCTGAGAAGAGATCATAATAAAAAAAGTAGTGAAAGATGTTGGGTCTAATATTCCCCCAAAGTCCAATCTTTCTTCTGGTCTAAGAAGTTTGGAAAAGTTCTTCCCTATCACCCCTTTGATCGGAGTAAGAATTCCTTTAAATCTAATACTAGAAGAATGTTAGCTTTAATAAGAGTAAAGCTGTCTCTTAACATTAAGTGGGTTTAGCTTAGATATTAACATAAATACATAAATCTCTAAATTGTGAATCTACAAGGCCTGTAAAAAGTGACATTTCTTTATATCAGAGGTAATTGATTACCTGATTATTTGCACTCCAGAAATGGGGTTTATTAAGCATACTTGTGTAATATAGTGTCTCTAAATTAGTATGAGGATCATAAAAAGGCTTAAACTTGCAAATGCTTGACCAAGATATCCATAGATGTTTGATTGTATTGTTAATTATTTTCTGTCCTGGAAGAGACCACTTATTAAAGCTTATATTTACTATTTTGCCATAGGCAAACTTAAACTCTATTAGTTCTCAATCTATAAAGCACTAAAACTTAACTTTTATTGTGTATAACACTTAACCTCGATACACACTATTTAAAAACCTGATTTCTAACCTCTCAATTTGTCCCTTTCTAATTGTGAAGGAACAACTCCTTTTCTATTATCAAGTCTGGTGGAACACCACCTATTAGCAGGGGAACCCTATATATACAGTGATTTGCTAACTCCAAAAAGGAATCCAAAAATCTTACTTGGGCAGTCATCCCTAATCTGATGGGCATGAAATATATAAGGTTTCCTTGTGAGACCCTCTGCAGCGGGTAACACAGTAGAAAGAGGTAGGAAATCACAAATTAAAATGTCATGCCTGACCTCCCCAACATGTTTCACCAGCTAACTGGCTTCATCAGGGGATAGAGGTCCAAAACTTATTAATGCAACTCTCCACTGCTAAAGTGTTTTGTACTAAATGCTGCATCAGACATTGTGTTACACAATTTTATGTTACATTTATGTTATATGACATTTAGCAAACATGTCTGTTGCTAAGTTAAAATATAGTTTAGCTGTTGTTTGAAATTAGTCTAAAATGAATTGCTTCACTCCAATGTAATTTAAATTGTTAGAGATTTTGATTTTAGAGGAGTTTTATCCCACATTACTTTAATTTAAAAAAAAATTAAAAAGGAGGAAGAAGATTGTTTTGCTGATGGTATAAATAGAGGGTTAGGAAAACTCAAAAAGGAAAAATATTGGTCAGTCCTATTGATATGATCAAGTCACTTGGTAGGCAAGACTATACAAAGAGTAGCCCCGCTAATGCTGTGAATAGTGGAGCCAAGTGAGTTAGACATTGGAGACTATAAATAAGTGCAATGTATCAATCAATAAGGTAGCCAAGTGGGGACATCAAGACAGACAAATATCTCTTATAAAGACAGAATTCTAAAAAATTACAGAAAGGTGCAATGGAGCAGAAAATGGAATCAGTATTCATAAAGACGATGAAAAAAAGAATTAAAAGGTCTTTCAACAGAGAATCAATACCTAAAAAATAAGATCTTGAGGACAGGTCCAGATACTATAATCTCAGGTTGATGAGATTCCCAGAGGGAATTGAGACAAATAATTCTGTATCATTTATTCAGAATTGGACATTGAAGCATACAGGCCCAGAAAATGTTTTATTCTGTGTCTAGTATAGAGATAAGGCAAAGAGTTTCATTTAAAACTCCCCCTGTGGGAAATAATCCAAAACCCTTCATAATAATAAAAAAAAATATTTCCAAAAGATCATAGGATCTTGAGAGCATCCAGAGAACTGTTTTTCAGGGCTAATTATTTGAAACAGAAAAAAAGACAGACCTTTATTAACACCAGAAAAGGTTTTACACTCCTTCAGGAGTCTTCCCAGGAAAATTGTGTTTTATTTACCAGGGGAAAATATTGTTTGTTCAATCTCCAGTGGAGATTATTAATTAGAAGGATATACAAGGCTTATTTAAATCTTAAAGAAATCACTGAAGTGGTGTTGGTAACAGAGTTATACTAGGATTAGAGACTAGTCTAGTAGCAAGTCATATTGTGTTAAAGGAGCAGACGACCTGAAGGAGAATTTTTTTTCCTCATCTCAAGAAAGTATTATTGCATATGAAAAACATATAGAATCTATAAGTACTGAGTGTAAAGTTAATAGTTTGAAATGTTAAAAATATGGGAGATAGCACTTTTAAAAATAAAACCTTTTTTTGTGTTTTATTTGCCTTGCATTAACATTTTCCATGACCATTTTTTTTATATTTTATAAATAGTGGAGCTTTGTGATTGCTGGGTTTTTGTAAGGGGAAGTTTAGCTTTAATTCCAACCATTTTGAGTACTTTCAGTTTCTTAAATGAAATGTTAAACTGGATGTGAGATTAGATTGAGAAATCCTATAAAATCCATTTTCCCTTGATGAAAAAAATGCACACTATTATGCTTTGTAAATTTGGCCTTATATAATGAAAGGCTGCTGATTGCTATCACAAAAGTGAAATATAAAATTACGTGTTTCAGTTCATTCATTTCCATATTTATATAAAAAAGAGGGAAATCAAGGGAGATCTGATTAAAATACTAGAAAAAAAAACTGGGGTTCCATCATAGATTCCATTGTTTGAGAAACAGGGAGCATTCAGTGACTGTGATTTCCGACGAGAAAGACACTTGGATACAACTTGTACAGTTTTAGAGACAACCCAAAATTAATTTCTAGACTCCCCAATTACATTAAAAGAACTAAAAATAACCTTTAGTAGAAATTAACCTCCTGGCTTGAACGGATTTTGGATTTGCCGCTGACCCCGTACATTGAGGCTTCGTGAATCTGACAGGAATCTGGTGGAAGATAGAACATGTTCTCTCTTACGCTGGATGGCCAGCGGTTTAGAAATCCTCAGTAATCCATGCTGTGTAGAGTACAGCACGGATTTTCTACTGAGGTATACACACCTATGGTTACAGTCGGATTTTTGGCAGATTCTAAATACTGAATCCACTGTAAATCAGATCAAAAACCTGTGCTGTGTAAACATAGCCTTACTGGCTTCCTACTCAGATCTATGGTTTAAACTAACATTGTAACTTATCAATTGATATCTAGAGTCTTATCAACTGATATGTCTGTTAAACTCATATACCAAAATAGTATAGCCTTCACAAATCTTAGGATGTTTTTTCTTGCGTCACAGTAATAACCTATTTTAGGGGAGTAGAATTTTGTCAGTTTCTTGCTAGGAACATTAAACCCCTTCCTGACATTGGACATACCCATAAATCCTAGCCGAAGTGTCTGAAGATCTGAAGATCACTGATACAAATCCCTATGTGGAAAAGTAAAAAAAAAGTGAAAAAAGTGAAAAACTAAAGCACAAAAAAATAAAACATCTACACATGGCCCTTTACATATAGCTCAATGCTAAAAAAAAAAAAACCTGTGGAACACATGTGCACCTGGAAATCAAAAAAATCCCCACGATGATATCCATGAGGGGTGTTGAATCCAAAATGGGGCGACTTCTGGAAGGTTTCATGTGTTCTGATACTTTGGGAGCTTTGTACATGCTACATGTCACCCGCCAAAAGCCAAATAGCGCTCCCTCCTTTTTAGGCACTGACCTGCTCCCAAACAGCAGTTTACACCCACACTTAGGGTATTGCCAAACTTGAAAAAAATTGCTTAACAAAATTTGGGATGGTTTTTTTTCCAGGACTCCTTGTGAAAATTAAACATTTTCAGCTAAAATTGCAAATTGTTGAAAAAAAATATATTTTTTTTATTTTCACAGCTAATCCTATAAAAAATTGTGAAATTGTGGGGTCGATGTACTCACTACACCCCTGGATATGTTCCTTAAGGGGTGTATTTTTCAATATGGGGTCTTTAAAGGGATGTTTATTAAAGTTTTTGGCACCCTAGGGTGTCCGCAAACCTGTAATGGCACCTAAAGAAAATTGTAATGACAATGAGACCCCAAATTCCGGTAGGTGCTTCTCTTATTCTGGAGCTTGTGGATGATCTAAATAGTGCACTAGGGCCACATATGGGATATCTCTGAAAAAGGCAGAAACTGGGAAATAAATATTAAGTTGCATTTTCCTGGTCACAGCTACCGTGTTCTTGTGAATAATGGATAAAAACTGAAAATCTGCAAAAAAGTGACATTTTGAAATTTCACCTCCACTTTGCTTTAATTTCTGTGAAACACCTTATGGGTTAATAAACTTTCTAAATGCTGTTTTGAATACATTAAGGAGTATTGTTTCTTAGATGGAATCATTTATGGGGGGTTATCTAACATACAGGCCCCTCAAAACCATATCTGAACTGAACTTGTCTCTAAAAAATCCATGTTTCAAATTTTCTTGAAAATGTGAAAAATTATTACTAAATTTCTAAGCCACCTAATGTCATAAAAAATAAAAATACACTTAAAAAATGATGCCAACCTACAGTGAACATATGGTAGATGCTAGTTATAAACTATCTTGTGTGGAATAACTAACATGCTTATTTTTTGAACTTAGAAAATGGCAATTTTTTAAAAATTTTGATATTTTCACAAATAAACAAGGATTGTATGATTCATCTTAACGGTCAAAGATAAACATATCTCATATCTAAAAGACTGAAATTCTTCATAATTTGAAGAATAGGGGGATTTGTAAAATAGTTGAGGTGGTAAAAAACGGGGAACAACTGCAGACAAAATATGACCTCAGAGATCTGCAGTTAAAGCATGCAATTCTTAAATCTGAAACAAAGGATATGTTTTACTTACATCCAATCATACGAATATATAAACCTATATGGTAGGTTATAAAAGTAGTAAAAATGTACTCTTTCTCTTGTATCATAAATTGGTTAGCTGTAACCAAAATCAAAGTTGAAAATCTGTAGAAACTTGGCAAAGGTTCTTGGTAATAATTCTGATGGTCAATGGAATATTATTTCTGGAAATGTCAAACATGCATCACTTAACCTCAGTTACTCAGTTTAATTTAATTCATTTATTATATTATTTTTTGCTTTTCTTCATACATTAAATAAAAGGAAAAATTAAAACTGTACAAAGTGAGGAAGGGTAATTAAGATTATTGGAAGGTGATTTAAAACAAAATTACAATAAACTGAGGATAAATGTTTCCTTTTCCTCATTGCCGGCTAATTTAGTTGATAATTGTGGCTCTTATATCCCATAAGTGAAAGTAAAGACAGTAATCAAATAACGTTTTATAGCAAAAGTGCAGGTATTAAGAAACTGGTTGTCTCCAAATACAAGATAATGGAATAAATCAGTTATTCTTACAAAACATATTAAGAAAACTTATCTGGGAAAAAAGTCGAATAATTCAATCTGGGGTTTATGGCAGAGAATAAGGAAATACAGAAAACAAATTTTAAAAGGCTTTTCTCATTTTTATAAAACAAAATATGTAATTAAATTGTGATGCAGCCAAATTACATCCATACTTACATGATCACTAACTTTTTAACAAGTTTTGCTTAAATCAAGTCAGGTATAAGAACCTTGGAATACGTGTTATAGAAAATGCCTCAGCTTATCAGGCTCCTTTTTTTCCCATTCTTAAATTTATCATTCACTCTGAAAAAGTTGTTGCAATCCCTCTTAGGCTATATCATCACAGCACTGATTTATGGCCGGATTTTTAAGTGGATTCATTATTTAGAATCCACAAAAATCTGACTGTAAATCATCCCCTTAGATCCAATAGAAAATCCGAGCTATAATCTACACAACTGAGATTTTCTGAGGTTAGATTTCAAATCCGAGATCAGATCAAAAAAATCTATAATCGGCTGGAAAATGTCAGATTATAGTACTGTTCAGTTTGGGTCGGATTAAAAATGACCACAAAATTTATGCAAAAACCACAGTAAAAACAAAAAATGATTATTAAATACTGGTCGTTTTCTATTACAGTATTTGACTGTATTTTACTTTTGCCGCGTAAACGTAGCCTAATGTTTTACAAGACAGATTCAGACTCAGCTAACTCAGGTTACAAGCTGTCCGAGTCTATCAAATACAATGGGGAGGAGGTAGATGTGCCTGAAGAGATGGAAATGCAATGACATAGAAACATCTTTGGTGTTCAGTGCTTGATCCAGATTCTGTACAGCTCAGTATTCCTCTCTGATGTCTTTGTGCTGCTGCTTTTGGGGGTGTGCTGTCAATAAAAAGGAAGCAGGATCTCTTCGTTGTGTACAGCATCTAAAATACATTTCAGGAGCTAGTCTACACATAGTGGCATAGAGAAAACTGAAAAATTAGTCAAAAAAACAAAAAACAAAACAAAAAAACCCAAAAACAGTCTGTGGATAAAGCAAAAGTGACCCAGAGCTGGATCTCTTGATAAAGGGATCTGGAAGACTGTGATAGGAAGTTTTTCTTCAATTAAAATATTTTTTAACGTTTTTTAAATAATAAATAACCCTTAAACCATGAATTGTAGTTAAGCTAATTTACACAGACTTTGCCTAAAGTCAGTAATGCAAATTAAATAAATATAGAGAAAAGTTATATTTCAACCATTGTCAATACGGTGTCACTGTAGTAGAAGTGCAACTGGTGTGGCGACTGGAAATTGCCTTGGTTGCTGCATGCTAGGAGTGGTGACAACAAACCAATCTTCACTAACTCACTGGTTAGCACTGTTTTTGTGCAGCGTTGGGGTCCTGGGTTCAATCCCACCGAGGACAACATCTACATGAAGCTTGTATGTTCTTTATGTGTTCGTGTGGGTTTTCTTAGGTTACTCCAGTTTCCCCACTGCTTCAAAAAGCAAACAGGTAAATTAATCTGGAGTTTAGATTGTGAGCTCCTATGGGAACAGGGACTAATGTGAACAATGACAAACTCTGTACAGCTCTGTGCTATATAAATGAATAAAATAAATAGATATAAATATACTATAAATGATGCCAAGTCTGTTTTATTTCAGATTTTGAAAAGAAAATAATTTTTTCAGAGTTCAAGTGTATATAAGAGCTGTAGAAGATAGCTGTTGGAGGAATTTGCTGACAGCTGTCCTGTATGTAGGGCGGTCATTACATGCATGATTTTCTTTTACTTTCTAGGTTTGTACATAGCTCGTAAGAGATGACCTTCTAACAGTAACTTAAAGAGAAATGTTTTAGCTGAGAGCTATTTACATATATAGCTTGCCTCAATAACCCCATACACCATAACACCAGTAACAGCTGAAAACAGAAGTTTACATATACTATATAAAAAGACACATGCATGTTTTTCTCACTATCTGACATGAAATCAGAATAAACCTTACCCGTTTTAGGTCAATTAGGATTATCAAAATTATTTATATTTGCCAAATGCCAGAATAATAAGAGAGATAATTTTTTTATTACTTTCTGCAAAGTCAAAAGTTTCCATACATTTCATTAGTATTTTGTAGCATTGCCCATAAACTGTATGACTTGGGTCAAACATTTTGGATTTCCTTCCACAAGCTTCTCACAATAGTTGGTAGGAATTTTGGCCAATTCCTCCTGACAGGACTGGTGAAGCTGAGCCATGTTTGTAGGTCGCCTTGCTAACCACTGCCTTTTCAGCTTTGCCTTGAAATTTTTAATAGGATTGGAATCAGGGCTTTGTGATGGCCACTTAAAAACATTGACTTGGTTATCCTTAAGCCACTTTGTAACCAGTTTGGCAGTATGCTTCGAGTCATTGTCCATTTGGAATATCCCTTTCCGCCCCAGCTTCAACTTTCTGGCTGATGTCTTGAGATTTAGTATTAGTATTGTGACACAATCTTCGTACCTCATGATGCCATCTATTTTGTGAAGTGCATCAGTCCTTCCTGCAGCACTACAAGATGATGCTGCCACCCCGTGTTTCACAGTTGAGATGGTGTCCTTAGGATTTCCAGCTTCTCCCTTTTTCCTACAAACGTAACATTAATGCTGACCCACGGTGCTGATGAATTTAACTGCAGACTGTCAGCTCTGTGGGTCACAATTATATCATTATGGCCAAAGAGTTCAATTTTAGTTTTGTCAAACCCCAGGACATGTTTCCAAAGATGTAGGTCTTTATTCCTGTGTGTATTTGCAAACATTTAATATGGCTTTTATATGTTTCTTTTGGAGTAATGACTTCTTCCTAGCAGAATAGCCTTTCAGTCGATGTTGATAGAGTACTTGTTTCACTGTGAATAATGACACAAACTTACCAGCTTCTGCCAGCATCTTCACAAGGTCTTTTGCTTTTGTTCTAGGGTTGATATGCACGTCAGACCAAAGCATGTTCATCTCTGAGAGACAGAATCCATCTCCATCCTGAGTGATATAATGGCTGGACATTCCCATTTTGCTTGTACTTTCATATAATTGTTTGTACAGATGAACGAGGCACCTTCGGGTATCTGGAAATTGCATCCAAAGATGATCCAGACTTGTGCAAGGCCACAATTCTCTTCCTGATATCGTTGCTGATATCTTTAGACTTTCTCCTGATGTTACACACAGATGCAGTGTGTTTCTGGTGTGTGTAAAAAAAATACATTCACAGGTGTGTCTCTAATTAACTTAGATGTTGCCAATAAACCAGAAGACAGGACATCATCATATGGTCTGTCCCAAATTCTACAAAGGCAGAGTACTCCTAACCACAATCCACGGTAGCACCCTAACCCTGCAATCGTGATGCAAGCACCTTCCGGATCCTGGTACCGAGGCATAGAAAAACTTTATTGAAGACAACCAATGTTGCAGCAGTACATAGAAGGCTTCTATGTACTGCTGCAACATTGTTTGTCTTCAATAAAGTTTTTCTATGCCTCTTTACCCGGATCCGGAAGGTGCTTGCATTGCTGTTGCAGGGTGAGGCTGCTATTGGGATGGTGGTTAGTGCAGAGACCATGGAGCCGCGGCTGTCCGGGATCGACATATACAATGGAGCAGGTCAATTATATGAATAATCGGAAAACAAGCCGATGTCAGGAGGTGAGCCAGCTCATTTTTTTGTATTTGGACATATTAATCCTAGTGTATGTAAACTTTTGACTTTGTAGAAAGTAATAGAAAAGGCCTCAAAAAATTCTCCCTCTCTCATTATTCTGGCATTTGTCAAATAAAACTATTTTGGTAATCTTAATTGACCTAAAATGGGTAAGGTTTATTCTGATTTCATATCAGATAGTGAGAAAAACATGCATATGTGTCTTTTAATATAGTGTATGTAAACTATACCAGTCAGCCATAACATGCATACCTCTTGTAGGACCCCTTTGTGCTGCAAAAAGAACTCTGACCTGTTGACCTTTTGAGGCATGAACTCATCAAAACCTCTGAAGATGTCTTATGGTATCTGGCACCAAAATGTTAACTGTAGATATCAGTGAATAGTTGGCTTACTTTGGACCTCAGATTTTTGACAGCATGTTGTATCATGACCATGACCCATTTCTTATAAAGTCAGGCCCTTTAAATCAGTGGTCCGTAACCTTTTTTCCACCACGGACTAGTTTCATGCAAAACAATTTTTCCATGGCCCAGTGGGAGGGGGGGGGGGGGGGGGTTTATTGGGGCATGGTTATGGAGTTGGTTGTAGGTTTAGAATCAAACGGACGAGAAAAAAACACAATAAAGTGCATACTATGTCATTTAGGGGTATAGTATGGGGTAACCAATATTATAGATCTGCATACTGGTTGTCAGCTCTGTGAGTCGGCATTATATATTATACCTATATATATAGGTGTATAGGCTTTCTAGTAGTTAGTTATATAGGTTGCCTGTAGGTAGGTGGGTAGATATATAGGGCCCTTGTAGCTAGGTATATAGGTTCTTTTTAGATAGGTATGAATCCTTCTGTTCATTGGTCCTAATATAGGCCCAGTCGGTATGTAGGTATATAAGTCTTCTATAGGTGGATATATAGATCTCCTGCAGAGACATGTCCCCTGTAGTTATTATTATATACATATATGTCCCCTGTAGTATTATATACATAAATGTCCCCTGTAGTCCTTATATATATAGGCCACTTGTCAGTAAATAGCTAGACTAACACAAAAATGAAAAAAGTTACTCACCTCTCACTGATCCCCTGCAGAGACGTTGCATCCAGAACCTACTGTAGTGTCCGGTGAAACCCAGCGTCGCCGGTGGTGTGAAGACACCTCTGTATCACACCACCTGTGCTGCTGATGTGTATGTTAAGTGTTCATTGAGTGCTGTACCTACAATGATCGGGAAAGCAGGGACGGTAATGAATTGTCCCTGCTTTCTTCATGGCAATGCAGCTGCAGACTGCATGCAGCTGCTTACTCTGTGCGGCTGTCTTACTGCGACCACGCAGAGTAGATGCTGACTACCCGAACTTATATAGTTAACTGGCAGTCGGCATCATTTGGGACAGGGCGGCAGATCGGTGCTCCACGGCCCTGTGCCGTGTGGTTGGGGACGCCTACTTTAAAAAGTGTGCCATATGATTTACATTGGTGACAGAGAGGGCTATAGTGTTGGCTCTAGGCATCACATTGATTGACATGGTACGGTCAGCTATAGTATTTCTCAAAAGCCTCCTTGTACATAAGTGCAAGAGAGGTGTGCACAGTTCTGGTGCAGTGCAGAGACTGTGTAACAATGTGCCATTAGGGCCAGGAGACTGCGGCATCATACTAGAAAAGATGATTGACCCTTACTTTAGTGGACAGTTTGTGTTAATCACTTTATCAAAACCACAAACTACATATTTTAAAGAGAACCTGTCACATAGGTCATGCCTCCTTTGCTGAAGACAGCACAGGCTAGTGACAGACTTGCTATTTTTAGCACTCTGTCCCTTATTCTGTAAGATGCTGTAGTTTTAGAGTATTTAGTGCTAGAATCTGGCAGTTTTCAGCCAGAAAATCTTTTCATGAAAAGAGTCCATTTAATTCATAACCCACCCACCTGAGGCTGACATCTGCGGGGCTAACACCTGAAATAAACTGGACTCTTTTCTGTTTGTAAACTGCTAGATATGAGCATTAAATACTCTGAAACTCCTGCCCCTTACAGAATAATGGACACAGTGCTGGAAACTGTGCTGTCTTCAGCAAGGAGGGCATAACCCATGTGACAGGTTCCATTTAAACCAAGTATTGTGAATTTGTACAAGTAAAGAATTCCTGAGTTTGCAAGCAGCAACCAGTGACTGTGCAACATCCTCAACAAGGTACTCACCAGACCTCTAGCTATACCACCAGTGTTGGACTGGGGGCCCTAGAGCCCACCTGGGGAGTTGATCTCGGGGGCCGATTCTACAGCTACAAATAGTCTCCAAAAAATGGAAATCTAGCAAGAGAACAAAGAGTGACTTTTAATCAATATATTTACTATTTTGCCATAGGCAAACTTAAACTCTATCAGTTCTCAATCTATCAAGCACTAAAGCGTAACTTTTATTATGTATAACACTTGTATAATTACTTGTGTAATATAGTGTCTCTAAATTAGTATAAGGATCATAAAAAAGGCTTAAACTTGCAAATGCTTGACCAAGATATCCATAGATGTTTGATTGTTTTGTTAATTATTTTCTGTCCTGGAAGAGACCACTTATTAAAGATTATTTTTACTATTTTGCCATAGGCAAACTTAAACACTATCAGTTCTCAATCTATAAAGCACTAAAACTTAACTTTTTTTATGTATAACACTTAACCTCTATACACACTATTTAAAAACCTGATTTCTAACCTCTCAATTGATCCATTTCTAATTGTGAAGGAATAACTACTTTTCTATTATCAAGTCTGGTGGGACACCACCTATTAACCGGGGAACATGATATATACAGTGATTTACTAACTTCAATAAGGGATCCAAAACATCCCACTTGGGCAGTCATCCCTAATCCGATGGACATAAAACATATAAGGTTTCCTTGTCAGACCCTCTGCAGCGGGTGACACTTGTAGAAAGAGGTGAGAAATCACAAATTAAAATGTCATGCCTGACCTCCACAACATGTTTCACCAGCTAACTGGCTTCATCAGGGGATAGAGGTCAGGGGAAGCGGCATGACGTCATTATGATGCTTACATCGGGATGTTGCTCCCGGGATCTCCTAGGCCTGAGGCTTTGGGCCAAAGAGATACAGTGGCACAGAAGTGCTCAGTGTGCAGTGCAGAGAGCTGATAACTATTGGCTCTCTGTTCTGCCATTGAGAAGATGTGAAGGATCTGGGCATGCACAACATCGTACTTCCTAGACCTGCTGACGATGGAGTTTGGTTCCCACCAGGGGTTTCTCTGACTCTTCGGTGGGCCAGTCCAAGCCTGTGTATCACCACCAATCCATAGAGGTTACCACTAGTGTTGAGTGATTATTATCGACAAAGTTGAAATCGGCACAGTTTTTATGTTGATCGAAATTTTTAGATCATGCGATAATTTAGGTTACAATCTGTGCTTTATCTATTAGATTGCGCCATTTTCGGCGCTTCCTGTCATTTTGGCGGCCAGCAAATCAGTTTACAGAATAGAGCAGGGTGAGTGTGTGTGTGACATAAAGGCTGGGTGTGTATGGTTGCGATTGGCTGGAAAATCACATGACCTCGTTTTACTTTAGAACAGCCCTTCCTGTTCTGATCAGTGTCTCTCAGGTCTCATAGCAGGAGGACGTGCGCTCTGCCTGTGTCCAAACGCTCAGCGAAATTATTCTATTTCTTCACAGAAAAGCTTACTGTTAGCTGTGATCCTTACAACTTAGTTAGATCAGAGATGGAAGATTTTATGTAGTTAGGTAGAAAATTTTTAAAAGGGCATCTACCGCTGTAAGTCACGGAGGGGAGAAGGGGGGGGGGCAAGCTCTATAAAGAAATTGGATAAAGTTCACCAAGATTTTGTGTAGACATTGCACTACAATAGCTTTATTATTAACAGTTTTCTATTGAAATTTTCCTGGATATTGGGCAGCCTGAACTTATATTAGGATACACATTCTTTTTAGTAACTGCAGGTCTCTTTGTTAGGTGCAAAAACTCCACTTTTATTATCATTTATAATTTCAGATAGGTGTTTTTTTTCCCATTTTGCCCTTCCAGCTTTGTTGTTATAGCCACCTTGCAGTTAAATTAGAATCCAGCAATTTTGTTGTCAGCACAGGTTGATAGGTGCCAAAAATACCTTTTATTTCCGAATACATTACAGTTACGTGTTTTTTTCATTTTTGGGCACTACAGTTTTTGTTCATTGAGGCACCTTGCACTTAAATGTGAATACAGCAATTTTGTAGTAAACCAAGGTGAATTGAAAAGGTGCCAAAAAATTCCTTTTATTATCCGAATTACATTACAGTTACGTGTTTTTTCACTTTGGGCCCTAGTTTGTTATAGGGGCACCTTGCAGTTAAATTAAATCCAGCATTTTGTAGTAACCACAGGTGAATTGAAAGGTGCCAAAAATACCTTTTATTATCCGAATACATTACAGATACGTGTTTTTTCACTTTGGCGCCTACAGCTTTGTTCATTGAGGCCTTGCACTTAAATGTGAATACAGCAATTTTGTAGTCACCACAGGTGAATTGAAAGGTGCCAAAAATACATTTTATTAGCCGAATACATCACAGATACGTTTTTTTACACTTTTGCGCACTACAGCTTTGTTCATTGGGGGCACCTTGCATTTAAAATTGAATACAGCAATTTTGTAGTCACCAAGGTAAATTGAAAGGTGCCAAAAAATACCTTTTATTATCCAATACATTACAGATACGTTTTTTTTTGCACTTTTGCCCAGTCCAGATTTGTTGATAGTCACCTTGCATTTTAAATTTGAATCCACAGATTTGTTTTCCCCAAAAAACCAAAGGGGAAATGATGGTCCCTTCAGAAACAGTAATAGGTAGGCCACTTTTAATGGACACATATTGCAAAATTACTTTTTTTTGCAAGATCTTTAACATAGCTATCAATCCCTGTATTGAAACAACCCATTTAATACAATTAAAAAGAGAAACAAAGGACATGGTGGGATTCCCTCCTATTTTAAAATGGGTTTTTAGAATTAACTACTAAAAAACTTGCATGTACAAAATAGTGGTAAAAAAATTCCTCTGAATTGTACAAGGGAGGTACAGGAAAAATTGGGCCAGATGTAGGTTATTCAGAGGACATGGAGTTTTGGAGCAACGGACAGAGAACAAAGTACAGAGGGCAATTTCCCCCAGCACGTTGAGTAAAATGAGAAAAAGAATCCCAAGAAAAAGGGCACCTGGGTGGAACAGGAGCGTTAACACCAGTATTTCCAAGTGAAGCTCAATTGGTCCGCACTCATAGGAGGGGCAATCGCTACCAGGACAGGGACAGTATATGTCCAGTGAAACTAAAATGGTGGTTGAAAGACTCCTTTTTCCAGCACTTTTAATCTGGGTCATGCAGGTTTGGGGCTCATGCTGTGGCCCAGGACAGGGACAGTATATGTCCAGTGAAACTAAAATGGTGGTTGAAAGACTCCTTTTCCAGCACTTTTTAATCTGGGGTCATGCAGGTTTGGGGCTCATGCTGTGGCCCAGGACAGGTATAGTCAAATACAGTGAAACTAAAATGGTGGTTGAAAGACCCCTTTTTTCCCGGCACTTATTAATCTGGGTCATGCAGGTTTGGGGCTCATGCTGTGGCCCAGGACAGGTATAGTCATATGTCCAGTGAAACTAAAATGGTGGTTGAAAGACTCCTTTTTGCGGCACTTTTTAATCTGGGGTCATGCAGGTTTGGGGCTCATGCTGTGGCTCAGGACAGGGATAGTCTATGTCCAGTGAAACTAAAATGGTGGTTGAAAGACTCCTTTCTCCGGCACTTTTTAAATCTGGGGGTCATGCAGGTTTGGGGCTCATGCTGCGTTCCAGGACAGGGATATTAAATGTCCAGTTCAAGTAAAATGATGGTTCAAATCATACTGCCTTCTGGCACTTTGTAATTTGTGGCTGGGTCATGCAGGTTTAAGGGTCATGCTGTGGTGCAAGACAGGGATAGTGTGATTTTTTTTTCTGTGGCTTTTATAACCTAAGTGTGTTGCCTAAGATGTAGCACATATCCATTTGATTGTTGTGGATGTTAATTCCAGCTTCTCCAGCCCTGTTTGGGTGTAAGAATGAAGGTGTTGTTGCTCTCCCATAGACTTTAATGGTCATCGATCATAATCTATCATCGACCATTGAATATCTTGTCGATGATGGTCGGCTATCGACCATCGACCGATGTCGATGGCCAATGTAATCACTCAACACTAGTTACCACGCAACCAACAAAGGAGTTAACTACACCTCACCCATTTGGCTCTACTTGTCAAAGTAACCTAAGCATGAATGCTAGAGCTTAAGGTTTCCCAGCAGATTATTACACTTTTCTTTATTTATATACTACATTCTGCAGTCATTTTTTTCATCAGGTAATTAATGAGCACACACCCTGCCCATACATGATGTTAAAGAAAATGTGATTCATCAAACAAGGCCACCATCTTCCATTGCTCCATGGTTCAGTTCTGATACTTACATGCCCATTGTAGGCACTTTCAACAGTGGACAATGGTCAGCATAGGTACTTTCACTGGTCTGCAGCTGCATATGCCCTTACTCAGCAAGCTGGAATATACTGTGTGTTTTGGCACCTTTCTATTATAGTCAGAAATAACTTTTTCTGTAATATGCGCTACAGTAATTCTTTAGGATTGGCACAGGAAGTGTAACGTTTGCTCCTCATGCACCACAATAAGGGCGACATGTATGAAGGAAGATGTGTCATAGTGAATAGTCGAGTCTCATTTTCAGTGTATAATACGCTTGATGTATGAAAGTGCATTCATAAATGGTGTGTAAAGTTCAACGCACCTCGCCTATGTGATAGGTGCATTACGGAATTTAGGTGCATGAGTAATGCACCTAACATGTATAAAGGCTATAGATAGGCTGGAAATAAGAGAAAAATCATTAGAAAAAATTAGAAACTATGGTACTGATCCTGCTTGGAGGACCACAGGTCCCAGCAATACCTGTGCTTTGCTGGCTCTTGCCTTATATGAAATAAAGGGTGAGAGCAGCAAAAATACATTTCAAATTTAATGTAGTCAAAATTTTAATTTTAAAAATCTGACCAACATAATCGGTGGGTTATTTAATGTAAAATTAGTTTAAGATTCTTTTCATTTTAAATACATTTCATAGGAGATATTTCTATATTTTGGGGATATTATATATTTTTATATTAATTTTATATGATCACATTTTTCATTACATTTAAATAATTAAATGTTAAACAGTTTGACCATTACAATAAATTACTTTTTATTATGGTACTAGTGTAAATATTGGACATTTTTACCCCTTGCAGCAAATCTAGCTTTACTTAGACTCCTCAGGCTCCGGCAGACCACATTGAAATAGAACTGCCTGTCGGAGCAGTAATGCACCTAGTTTTGCCAAACCACATTCACATATGTGTCTAATCTTACGAATGTGGTGCGACACACTTCCATAATGCCCCCAGAACGCCCCAAGAACACCCCTTCATGCTAGGCGCATTCGAAAGTGTCGAGTCTTATGAACAATGTGCCTAACACATACATTAGGCACATTCGACATCGTAGCCGGCTCCGTTCGGTGCATTGTATGCCAGAAAAAGGAGGAAAAACCTGATCACATGTCACCCTAAGTCTTTAGGTGCTTATGATCCTGTTGCTAGTTCACCAGTTCTCCTTTCTTGGACCACTTTTGGTAGATGCTAACCACTACATACTAGAAACACCGAATAAGACTGGCCATTTTGTGGTTGCTTTGAGCTAATCATCCAGATATTACAATTTGTACTTTCAAAGTTGCCAGTTTTATCCTGATTTCAGCACCATAACTTCAAGAACTGTGTGCCTAACATATCCCACAGTGTGACGGGAACCATTATTACAAGATGATTAATGTTATTTACTTAACCTAAGGTTATGAGTTATCTGTCTGCATAGTACATACTATATTATAAGGCTTCAAGTTTCCAGCCTTTTTCCATCATTTTCTAGTTTCAGACATGTCTTTTACATGGTCACTACTGTTTTTTAAGACAGTGGCAAACATCAAATGTTCATTCACACAAGACATTTTGTAGCCTAATATTCTCAGCAACAGAAATATTACATGGGGGGAAAACATTTTTTCCATTTCTGGATTGTGTGTTTAGGAATATGTTGAACTCTTTATTACATCAAATTCCTAAAGACTATTTTTTTCTAGACTAATTAAATTAAATAATCTTGACAATATGAACTGTTTGAAATTAGTGATGAGCGATTGCGTTGGCTATCGAGATCGAGCGATAGTCGATAGTCGGCCGCTATCGATAAGGTTTTTCGATAGTGAGCATCGATTATGAGCGATTACAATTAAAGTCTATGGAGAGAGCAACAAACACCTTCATTATTACCCCCAAAACAAGGCTGGAGAAGCTGAAATTAACATCCACAACAGTCAAATGGATATGTGCTACTTCTTAGGCAACACACTTAGGTTATAAAAGTCACAGAAAAAAAGTCACAGACCATTCATTATCCTGTCTTGTACCACAGCCTGAACCTTAAAAACTGAATCACCCAAAAAATTAAAAAGTGCCAGAAGGCAGTTTGATTTGAACCCTCAGTTACTTGAACTGGACATTGAATATCCCCGTCTGGAACGCAGCATGAGCCCAAACCTGCATGACCCCACATTTAAAAGTGCTACAAAAAGGGGTCTTTCAATCACCATTTTAGTTTATGGACATTGACTATAACCCGTCCTGGACCGCAGTATGACCATTAAACCTGTCTGAACCCCAGATTAAAAAGTGCCTGGAAAAGGAGTTGTTATGTCGTATCTGTTATGTTTTCGTTTGATACATAGTATTTCTTGCACCTTTCAATTCACCTGTGGTGAATATAGAATTGCTGTTTTTAGATTTTTGTTGATGGTGCGTCAATGAACATGCTGGGTGCGCAAAAGTCAAAAAAACGTAAATGTTGATGTTTTCGTACGATACACGTTTTTTGGCAACAAACAACTGTGCTGACTACAGATTGCTGTATTGTAATTTAACTGCAAGGTGGATATATCAACAGTCAAGGTGTAATGGGTAAAATTGAAAATGAAACACCTATCTGAAATTTTATACTGATTAATAAAGTGGGTTTTGCAGCTAACAAAGAGACCTGCGTTACTAGAAATGTGTGTATCCAATATAAGTTAGGCTTTCCAATATCCAGGAAATATTTCAATAGCAAATTGTTAATAATTAAAGATATTCCATACAATGTCTACACTAAGTCTTGGTGAACATTTATCCAGTGTTTCTTTTCAGATAGAGTTATCTGTGTTTGCCGTGGTCCCCCCCCCCCGCTCCCACCGCCGTGAATTTACAGCGGTAGATGCTGCTTTAAAATTCTCTAGCTAACTACATAAAATCTTCAAATCTCTAACTAAATTGGAAGGATCACAGCTAATAGTAGAGGTTTCTCTGTGCAGAAATAGACTAAATTTTGTGAGCTGTTTGGCCCAGGCAGAGCGCAGGTCCTATCCCTATGAGACGTGAGGACATGAGGCTGAAACAGGAAACGGTGTTCTATGTAAAACGAGGTCATGTGATTTTTCCAGCAAATCGCAACCAACACTCCCAGTCATGACGTCGACACACATCTCACCTGCTCTTTCTGTAATTGATTTGCTGGCCGCCAAAATTACGGAGCGCCGAAAAAGGCGCGATCTTAATAGATGATGCTAGATTTTAACCCTTTAAATTATGCATGATCTGGAAATTTCGATCACCATAAAAACCTTGCCGATTTCAACTTTGTCGATAAAAATCGCTCAACACTATTTGAAATAAATTATTTGATACATTTTCATTTTAGCCTGATAAGAATACAATATTTGTAAAAATTATTTGATAGAAAATCAAATCAAATTAGTGAATTTACAGTATATAACAATTAAAATAAGTGCTCAGATCTAGGTGTTTGTGTATACATAAAACTGTGCATTCTTTTAGTTGATCTTATTCTGTCCTAAGACAGTCAGTAACTACAAGGAAAATCAAGTGAAAACAATTGGATGGTTAATTAAAATATGTAATTAAGACAGATTCTGTTTTTATAGGATATTTTTACTGACCTTTTCTTAGACTTATTCTTGCTCTGTCAAATGATCAGCTCATTATACTTTGTGAAAGAGGTACCCACACACAATCATTAAGTCATCTATTATATTTGTCACTATAAAAATGTGTCCTTGAGCCTTGTTGTCCATTGATTATCACTTAGCATTTTGTTGATATGATAAATTATACAAGAGTGTTTATTTTTGCAATCTACTTATTCTTACTTTTGACAATTCTTTCTAGTGTTCCTTGCAGAGTTATAAAAATATATATAACCAGGATATGGTACAATAGAAAGAGAGAGGAAAAGGTTTAATAAGGAGTTTCAAATGTTTCTAAATAGGTTTGAAATTCAAATAAACAAACAATTTTATTCATATATGTATAATTAATCCTCTATTCCAGGCTATATTCCTTCATACTTTACTCTATCATGCCCCACTGTAGTGTAGCTTAAACTAATTAAATGCATGCGAAAGCAATTATATTTTTAAGGGGGATTTTTGTTGAGAAAAAAGCAATACATTATTGATAGTTTTAAAAATGTTGGGCCACCCACAATATAAACAATTTGTGAGACAAGCAAAGTATCTATATCCAGTTTTATCTACCTCGATGCAAAGTTGACCTATGACTCTTGAAGTGATATTTTTATGCTTTAATTTATGGAGTCGAACTGTAATCTGGCAGTAATTCTGACATAAAAGCTGGAATAAGGCTGTGAATTATTTATACCAATGCCATTTATACTTGATCATTTGATTTAACTGTCATATTACCATAACTTTAGCTGTAACTAAGTTATTTGAACTGTTTTCTGTTTTTTTAATGTTAAATGTTAGTTAATTTTGGCTTCTGAATATTATTTAAATGATTTTGTAAATCAGATCACAAATAGTAACATTTCTTTAACTTGAGACATCAAAAACTATTGAATGACAATTTCACAAGCCAAAATGCAGACAGTTACATAGTTACATAATAAGTAGTGCTAAATAAGATTCATGACTTTCAAGTAAATCCAAGAGTGGGGGGAAAGATGTGGACAAAGGAAGAGCTTTGTTTGCCCCCAATTGATTCAGGGAAATCTGGAACCCATAGAACATTAACCAGTGTGAAATATTTCTCTCCTGACCTAAAGTGATGATCATAATGGATCAACATTCTAAACAGGAATTTATCATGTATATGTGTTGATATTATTTTGCTACAAGTTATTGTTTAAGTCTTTTTTGAAGCCCTCTACTGTTCATGCTGTGACCAACTCCTGAGGTGACTATCTTGCAGATTCAGGTTCTTTTTGTAAGGATGAAGAGAGTATCCAGCTTAGATGTGTTTTCTCAAGTCTAGGTAAACTCAGTTATTTTAGCTTTTGCTCATAGCTAATATTCTACAGGCTCCTTATTAGTTTGTCTGCTCATTTTCACACTTTTTACAACTCCAGGAATTTCTTTAATAAATGGGGACCCAGAACTGAACTGTGCAGTATATACTTGATACCGTTGCTTTGCAATATCAGGTCCCTGTTCCTTGGGTCCAAGCCCCTTTTAATGCATAGCAACATCCTAGTGGTCTAAGAAGCAGCTGATTAACATTTCATGCTGTTATGTTGTCTGTGATTTACAATTACACCCAGATCCTTATCCCCAAGTTATTTTATCAGTTTTTTTTTTTCCTCGGGAAATATGAAATTTGGGAAGGGATACGTCCCCAGGGGTAATGGGGGGGGGCATATAAAAAATTTTTTAAATTGAAACCAGAAGTTTACAAAACAATATGTAAAAAAACCCCATTGCAAATTTTTTTTTCACTTTTGGAATGAAAGGGGGACAAAAAATTTTTCCCTTGTTTTGGGTTCAATTGGGATTCCCAAAAAAATTATTTATGTTTGCTAAAAGCCAAAATTTAATTAGAAAATTTAATTTTTTTAAGCATTTTTTTTTGGGGGAGGGGGCCCAAAATCAGGGTCAAGTCATGTTTTTGGGAAATCTTCTGAATTTTTTTAATGGCAACGTCTGAGTTAATTAGGGAAACATTTTTTGGGTTTTTTTTAAAAAGCACACCAGAAACACAGGGTTTTGAAAGGGGAAAAACCTTTTATATGGTCCGGGAAGGAAACATTTTTTGGGTTCTCAAGTTTAAAAAAGGGGGGGGGGGGGGGGGGGGGGGGGGCTTTTGGGCCCAAAAACAAAAGAAAAAAGCCTTGTAAAGTTTGGGCTAAAAGCTGGTAAGATTGAAAATCATTATCCACAGTGAAACGGGGTACTGTGTAACGGGCTAAAAGGCCACTCTCCCAGGAAGAAGCCATTTTTCAAAAGAAAATAGAAAAGCCAATGAAGTTTGCAGATGCACACAGAACAAAGCCCTTCCCATTTTTGGACATGCCCTGTAGATGACGAAACAATATTAAAATTTTTGGCCATGATCACATTTTTTTGGGGGAAAAAAGGGAAAAAGCTTGGAAGCCTAAAACACACCCCCAACTGGAAACACTGGATGGCAGATATTTTGTGGGGTTTTTTTGTGCAGGGGGCTGGGTTTTCACAAAAAAATTTGGCATAGATGGCATATTTTTGAGGGAAAAAGACTGTGGCAATACGAAATTTTCCAAGACCCCCCCCCAGGAATTTAAAGCTTGGGGTGAAATGGGTCTTTAAATGGAAATCACCCGAAGCATACCGCCAAACAGATTATTAAGGGGTTTTAAGGAAACCAAGTCAAATTTTTTGGAGGGGCCTCACAAACCCCTAATCTCAACCCAAAAAAAATTTAGGGGAAAAGCTGAAAAGGCAGAGTAGCAAGGAAACCCTATAAGCAGGGGCTCAGTTACACCAGTTCTGTCAGGAGGAAGGGCAAAAATTTCCTACCAAATTGTAGAAGCTTTGGTATCCAAACCTTTGACCCAAGTCATACTTTTTAATGGCGTTCTACCAAATACTAATGAAATTATGTAAACTTTTTTATGTTGCGAAAGTAAAAAAAACCCTTAAAAATTCTCTCTCTCTCATTTTTCGGCATTTGGCAAATAAATAATTTTGAAATCCTAATTGACCTAAAGGGGTAAGGTTTATTCTGATTTTATGTCAATTGAAAAAAAACATGCATATTGTTTTTTTATATATTATGTTTAAAGTCGGGGTTTAACTTTAGATTTTACATCTGACTTAAGCATCATGAACAAAGAAACAGACAGAAAAAGATACATTTCTCTCTTTTTGCAAGTTTTGTAACAACTAATTTTTCTTACAAAAAGGATGGAAAATATGAATTGAATCTACACTCTATAAACCAGACCTTTGGCTATATTCACACATACTGTACCTAAACAGTGGGAAAATTGTAACAAAACATCACTTGTGAATTTAAACATTACAGTTACTTGTTCATCATTGTCAAATAGCTTGATCCATATAGATTGAATATTGTTACATAAAATAGTATGAAAACACGGGATGATAACTAATATTTTTAATGCACCGTATAACTGTATGTATCAATTTAAAACATCAAAACTATATCTGTATATATTATTACTCATCAAAATACATGTTACATATTATGCTTAAATTAAGGACTCATTTCAATGTTTCTCCAGATATTTTAATACTTTTTTTTTTTTAAAAGGGATGTAAATCACCTCTAAAGTCTACTAAGATGATGCCTTTTTTAAACAAAGTGAAGGAATCTGATTTTATTTTCTCTATCTGTTGTTTGTCATAGAACAAATGAAAGGAATAATAACCTGCTGCTAAAGTATAGTACTGAAGCACTTAGAAATATTCAGCATCAAAGTGTTTCAGATTGGTTTACACCCATATACGATTTTGCTGAATCTAGTAGAAAACTAGTTAAAGAAATAAATAATTACATTTTAAGTAGCATTTACATTAATATTTACTTTAAGCATCCTGGCCACTTTAAAGTAAAAAAAGAATCTTTATGACCGGGTTTGAAGTGACATATTTTCTATGATTTTCAACACATTATTCATTAGACTTTAATGCAAAGAGATGGATTTTTATGGCACACGTGTCATTTATGTCCCTTATGTACTCCCATATGTAACTAGCATTATACACTCATAGCAATGGCATTTTTTATTTATAAGTGTACACATCTTTACTTTCCAAGATGTCTCTTAAGAGACTTGCTGCTTTCTCTTTATTCATCCGCCAAGAATTGAAGATTATGGTGAAAACTTGTCTTCTCGAGCCAGACGGATGACTGTTTTTGATATACCTTTTAGGGTACTTGTAGGAAAAGACTAAAATAATTTACTATATTTACTGTCTTGTAGCATTAATGATGCATTATCAATATTCAGTATGTGGCATGCTTTTAGAAGTCTACTGTAAAAAGTATTTTAGATTGTTTTCTTTTTCTAAAGCACCATTCTCAAAACTGAATTAAATGCAGTCAACTTTAGGCATCAAATGTTATCAAAATTTCAGCTTATAAAGATATAAAACTAAATTAAAACAAACAGATGCACTTTATAGAGTTGATGTACGGTGTATTTATCAAATACAATTGTAAGTGCTCATCTAAGGGTGTTGTGTATGACACAACATATCTAGCGTTACAATCAATCTCAGTGCTTAAAGGGACAAAAGATTCTTGGTAACCCGTGAAGATCCCAATGCATATTAAGAAACTGGAATAAAAATCTGCAGCACATTTTTTAAATTCATATTTCTAAGTTACAGTGGTGATATAGGTAAGGTAGATCAAAGGTAGCTATATTAACTGATGACGCAACCTGAGAGGCATTGTTCACTAGTTGTAAGCATGTTTGTAACAGATGCTCATTGGCATCTGTTAAGAAATGCAGGAGATAGGTTCAATAAATTCCTTTGTCTTCCTTAGGAAAAGTAAACAAGACGCCTCATATGCATTGTAGATCTAGATATAATGGTAGGTGTTGTAAACATTTTGTTGGGGAATTAGCAAAAATCACAATTTTTTGGGTAATGTTGGCTCATAACACCAAAAGTTCAGTCCAACACAAAGATGTCTTGTCCAAAAAAGCCTCAAGCAGCTTTATTCACTTCTTATACAGATAAAGTAATTAATTTCTAAAGTACAAAGAAAATCCTAGGACATCTAGCCACTAACCACACCTCATAGCTTCCCTAGACATGAAGTAGAAAGACCTTCTGCCCAGCACCTCAAAACAAATACATATTTGCACTCATGATTCTCACAGGCTAACATTACCTATCTCCCCTGGGCTGGGAGGCCTGTGTGGGTAAATCATAGCTTCCTTTAAGGGAATCTATCAATATTTATTTACTTATTAAGCTAAGATACTGATAAATATGTTTTTCTTAGTCATTTTTATTTTCTGATTGAAGATTTATTAATTTTATTTTATGTACATTTTCATGGGGCAGACATCGTGCCTGAGCTGCTTCTTCCAGTATTTAGAGAGATGCTCTATTGCAGCTTCATGGGCATAGGAGCCTGTGAACAGAAGCAGACCATTTGATGGCTGTAGGATAGTTTTCTAGACATGCTCTGTAACCTGGGAAGACATCACTGTGCATGGAGGAGGAAAGGATGAGATGTGAATAGTGAATGGTGAAACCTGTGTTGTACATAAACATTGGTGACACCTTTTAGTGTAATCCTCCTGTGCTGATAATGAGGAGCATGCTGAATTTTTTCTCTACAGAAAAGGAAGCATCTTACTATTATTATTGATAGTGAAATGGGAAATAAAAAAAAAAAATATAACCAAACATTCTTAAAAATGTGTTTAACATAAAAATATAAATTAAGCAATAGGTCATTTTCTGATAACACATTCCCTTTACCTCACACACTTAATAAAACCCCCAAATCCTGGGCAGTCCTGAAGGATGAAATTGAAGCTTCTTTTGTTTTTCCACCCTTCTCAGAACCAGAATCAAGGATTATTGGGTAATTAGAAAGTTGTCCAGCAGGTAGGTAAGTTGAGTACCTTCAGATGAGGATATATATTTTGGTTACTTTTTGTAACTAAGCATTGTTTAATAACATGCTGTAATAGAAATTAATGGCAACATGTCCGAAAAGTGGTGTATCCATGCCAGCTTTAGGCGCATTAAATCAGTGTAAAGTGCGCCTGAGAGTCCGATACTTTCTAAAAACTGGCATCAGGTATACCTTGCATAGAAAACTTAATGCGCCTAAAAAGGCGCATCGCATAAAAAAAGACACATTGCGCAACTCACAGCACATAGCATACCATTGGTAGAATATGTAATGTGCCTAGCGAGGCGCATTGCCCAACGGATGCGCATTACATATACATTACAATAGGTGGGGCGCACAGTGCTCCATATTTAGGCGCATTACAAATTGTCGTGCCCAGCATATAATGCGCCTAGTTTTGGTGTACAACAGTTCATTTACAACAAGAATATGGTGTCAAAAGTGGTTTTGGCACAAAATAGACCAAAAAACTGCCGTTGGCGAGATGGGACATGTTGCCCTAAGTCTTGATAGACATGTACAATGTTCATACTATACTCAGAAGATGGAAAATTTGACAATTATTCATTAACTGTTGCTAAAGTTTAGTTAGCTGTGGCTTTTCAAGCAAACAACAGCCCTAAATGAAACATTAATTATTATGTTATCATTGATGTAATTCACATTAAGAAGCTGAATTTAACTTGTCTTCTTTTACTAAATTAGAAATAATGTCATATTTCACGATACGGCTTATTGTTAGGCCAATCACTCCTGGAAACCTTTATGGCAAGCAGCTGTGGTAACGGTTTGGGTAGAGGTAACAATTTGTTACCTGATGAGTTATCTAATCACAACATACTCTACTCATACTATATGATAGCATGGTTCATCTGTTATGCAGAGTTTAATATATTATGCTTATATGTAAATATGGTAAGAATTGAAAAGCTGAAAGGCAGTCCATAAAATAAAACTGAAAACTTTAAGCTGTTATCGGTCTAAAATGTAAATGTCCACAGGCATAGTAGGTTACAATTGGTCAGTTGTAGTAGAGTGGAAAGCTTCTCATTCTGAGTTACTCATTTGGCATAAATGTTTGTAGTATCCCAATAGGTTTACTGTAGTTTTACATAGGATTCTGATCTGTCCTTCACCCCGTATATCCAAACCCTTGCTCATTCCTGTCACCTGCACCTCAAGAAGATCTCCAAAATCCGTCCTTTTCTCACTGCAGAAACAACTCACACTCTCATTGTTGCTCTTATTCTTTCTCGTCTTGACTACTGTAACTCCCTGCTTATTGGTCTCCCTCTCTGCAAACTCTCCCCTCTCCAATCTGTCCTGAATGCAGCAGCCAGGCTCATCTTTCTTTCCAGCCGCTATACTGATGCCTCTACCCTGTGTCAGTCACTGCACTGGTTGCCCATTCAGTACAGGATATAACATAAACTCGTCACTCTCACCCATAAGGCTCTCCACAGTGCTGCACCCCCCTACATCTCCTCCCTCATCTTTGTCTAACACCCTACCCAGTCTCTCTGCTCTGCTGATGATCTTAGATAACGGAATTCTGGGTGCCAATGACCTCTGGGTCTTCCATGTATAGAAGCCTACTAGGCTCTGCTAGAGACAAAGTCTAATAAGTTTCCTGTACCAATCATAATACATAGCAATGCAGTAATGTATTAAGTGATCAAGCTACTGCATATAATAAATTCATAGTGGGACATAAAGGTAAAAGAAATCAATTAAATTATACATTTTTCAACATGTAAATCAATAAAATAAAGAGCACAAATCCTGTAAAACAATACTTTATTTTGTATCGAAAAATAAAAAAATATACACAGCAGGTATTGTTGAGTCTGTAGCGCTCCAGTCTATGAAATGATTGTGTCATTAGTGTTTTTTAATTCATACAATGAACACTGTAAAAAAAACTATGAAGAACAGGCCAGGATTTCATATGTTCTTTATCTATTCTAACACAAAATGGACAAAAGACTGATCCAAAACACTTATATATCCAAAATGTTTGCAATGAAAATGTCAACTGATCCCATGCATAAAAACCCTTACACAACACCATGATGGAAAAAGTAATTTGGCTCTTAGAATATTGTGAAATAAAAATGTGATTTTTGTTTTTAAATCTTGGTCTGAAAAAAAGGGCACAGTTTCAGATTATTCTGGGACACATCGTGAAGACATATCATTAAAAGTTGGCAAGCATGATATACATGTAACTTTAAAGTAAGAAATCTTGTTTGTATGCTATTTCCAGATTGTGACAAAATAACGTAATTAATTAATTCTTTTAGTTGTGTCACGATTGAGCGGGTAATGGGTCAAAAATGTCAGGCTTACTCTAAGGAGGCATTCTTCACAGAGCCTTTGATGGTAAGGGTGGCTTAACCCCGATGACCGCCAGGTGCAACCACAAAGCAGTTCCTGGCAGTGGCAGTTGACCTCCGGCAGACCAAAAAGCACATAGGCAGGTGCCACTCTGACAGAAACAAAGACACAGAGAACTAGAAGACAATGGAGGCCAAGATACAGACGTAGGATGGAGGTCTGGGGACAGACACAGGATGGATGCCAAACAAGACACATAGAACAGACAGAGACGGATGCCAAGATACAGACATGGGAGCAGAGTCAAGGAGTGCAAACAGACTGGGAACACAGACAAGGACAAAAAAAAACACGTAAAACCACTGAATGAAATAAAAAAAGGGCCAATTGAACTAAAGACTAACAGCCTGGAAGAAGAGTAGTATGAGGAGAAGTTAGCTTATAACCCCACAGGTGCAAGAAGATTAGCAGAGGAAGCCCAATCCTGCAATTCTGTGGGAATAATTACGAGCAGGATGTGGCCACACCTCCCCATAGAGAAAAGGAAGATAAGGGCAGCAGCCACAAGATGGTGAAGCAGCAAGGCCAGCATGGGGAAAGCCACACAAGAACTGTAAGCATGTAAG
The DNA here is from genome assembly GCA_025379985.1 of Phyllomedusa bahiana. Lineage (NCBI taxonomy): Eukaryota > Metazoa > Chordata > Amphibia > Anura > Hylidae > Phyllomedusa > Phyllomedusa bahiana. Next base: position 11,174 of record JAODAL010005802.1, on the reverse strand, counting down.
AAAGCAAGCAGTGTACAGCGGAATGACAGGTTGTATAATGGATCTTGAAAGTATGTACCTTTGTAGTCAAATGCATAACCTTCTTATTCATCAAATCACTTACTGTTGTTTTTTACCCCTTTATGGGTCCATTAAGGTTTTAAAATACCCTTTTCCATTTAAAATCATCTTCAGAATTAGTAAAACACTAAATTACATGCATATATACTGTAGATCATAAGCAAATATAAAAAAACCAAAACTTAATAGGGGTTTTTCTTTGGGAAATTTAGAGATGGGCAAATTTTCCCCCGAAATTCTTTTCTTTCACTTTGCCGTTTTTCTGGGAAAAAAAATAACTCTTTCCCAAAATTTAATTTTGGCCCATGAATCACTTAAAAAACACTTTTTCCCGGGCTGCACGGGACCCTGCAGGGGGGCTGTAGAATGCCCTTCCCAAACCCCTTTAAAAATATGCAGGGGGAAGGGTTTTTGGGTTTTCATACAATGTTGTTTTTAAAAGATGACACGCACATGACGCCGCCGCTCTTGAACCCGCTTCACAATAAAATTCCCCGGGGAAACTTAAGAGGAAAAAACAAAAAAAAAACTGAAGGGGGAAATTTGTTGCCTATAAATCATGCCAGAAAAAGCGGAAAAAAACAAGCTGAGAGTCGGTGGCAACATTAGGCCCAAGAGTGGGGAAAGGTGACGGCGGCAGCCACAAAACATGAGGAAGACAGGGCAAAATGACACAGTGGGATTCCACGGAAAGCACCACAGCAGCAAAATGAGGTCGGCATTTTCCCAAAAAAGGACATTTTTGGAGGGGGCAAAAACGGGAGAAAGGCCACAGAGGGGAAAAATGACACAGTGTGGGGGTCACGGAAAAGCAGCCCACCGCCAAGCAGCATAGGTTTTCCCAGACATTGGCAAATGACAAGTGGGGAGGTCACAGCACACCACAGCACACATGAGGTCAGACAGTGGCAAAAATGACAAATTTGTGGGGGTAAACGGCAGCAGCCACAGCAGCAAAAGGGGTTTCCAGGCAGGGCACAATGAAAATTCTGGAGGTGGAAAAAAACGGGGGAGTATTCCACAAGTGGGACAATGCCCACAGTGTGGAGGTCACGGCAGGCAGCCACAGCAGCAGCTTTAAGTCATACAGTGCACAAGGACACAGGGGGGTTTTTTCATGGCAGCCCCAAACAGCACACATGATTCGGGAAAATGGCACAAGCAAGTGTTAGGTAAACGGGCATCACCACAGCAGCAAAATGAGGTCAACATGGCACAATGACGGGGGGGGTGTGTATGTCACAGCAGCAGCCAAAGCAGCAGAAATGAGCCCAGACAGGGGAACAATGAAACAGTGTGTAGGTCACAGCACACCCTCAGCAGCAGCATGAGGTTAGGCATGGCACAATACATTCTGAAGGGGGCAAAAAACAGGGGGTGGGCCACAGATTGGGACAAGGGACACAGTTGGAGGTCCCCGGCAGCACCCCAACACCCGCAGAAAGATCAGGAAAGTGGCACAAAAAACCATTCTGGAGGTGGAAAAAAACGGGAAATAGGCCCAAGGGGGGAAAATAAACCACGGGTTTTGGAGGTCACGGAAACAGCCCCCCAGCAGAAATTCAGGGGGGGGGGGTGGACAGGGGCACAATGACACAGTTTTGGAGGTCACAGCAGCAGCCACAGCAAAAAGCATGGGGTTTCAGACAGTGGAAACAAATGACGGGAGGGAAGGTGGGGGGGCAATACCGTCCCTGGTAAAGATGTTGGGTTGGGCAGATGGAGAAACTGCAGAAAGATGGTGGCATCAGGCCGGGGGGCGGCATCAAAAAGGGGATAGGCAGGTAGTTTAAAACCCAGACCCATTTCTCACAGTTTGGGTGAGGCGTCCGGGCCCTAATGTGGGTCGGACCCTAAGGCATTGGTGTGGAAAACCGGGCCCGATCCCCCGCCTGTTTCCCTTCTTGAAAAAGGGTTTCATCTTTCCCAAATTTTCCCCGTACAAGGGGGTTTCCCTTGGGGAAAACGAGGGCCCCCGCCGCACTGAAAAAACCCTCTGATGCCACACTACTGGCCGGTCGGGACAGTTTTCCCCCACTCAAACTGGGCAAATGGGGCCCCACACATCCATTTTGGGCTCCCAGTAGTCCAGCGGATTTTTCTAACTGGGGTGGCAAAGTGCTGTCCAAGAAAGGCCATCACCTTTTGGTTTAGGGACTGCCCCGGGACCTGCGCCCCTGCTGGCGACTCCCCCTCCTCACTAGGGGGGTTTGGGGGGAAGGGGCTCAAAAAGTGCCCTCCAACTTGGGTTTTACTGCTGATGGAGCGGGTACTGCTCCTACCCCCCCCCCCTTTCCCCCCACGGGCCCCGGGCCGAATTTGTACGTGAGCCTGAAAACCCCCCCATCAACCGTCAAGAGGGGGTTTCCGCCTAGGCAGGGGCCCAACTGATTACGGAGGATTTCCCATAGTATTTTAGTTTGTAACCCCCTCTCAATAGCGGGAAAAAAGGTTTCCCTTTTTGGACCGGAAAAGGGAGGGCCAATAAGGTGGAGGGGCAGAAGTAAACCCTCTCCGGATACGGGAAAATTTCGCTGCCACTAGCCAGGCAAATAAGCATGCTGGGGGCCATCTGCACAAGGGACTCCCGAGGGGCTCCCGGCCTCCATTTCCCACTTTTAAAACCCCCACGGTGCGGGGGGTCATCTCCTCGTTTTCCCTTTCACCCATCCACCCCTCCAGCTGCTCCTGCTCCTTCCTTTTGTCACCGGGTAAAAATCCACTCATTTCCCCAGACAATGCTTCTGTTTCCAATGTCCCCCCCCTCCCCCCAAATTTCAGTCCCCACCGGACCCATGTGGCCACAGATTATCGCCACGTCTCCAGTCCCCTGCCCAGACAGTTTTTTTTTCAGCAACTTTTTTCCAGGACATAAAAGCAGTGGAATGATTTTATTAAACCCGTGGGTCCCGGGCCCGACTAAAAAAATAACGTCGCCTCCTCGAAGGGCCTCAACAAACGGCGGGTGTCACGAAAGACTGCCACGGGCGGGACATTCAAATTTTACACAGGGGAGTACTTCTGTCTGCCGGGGATCACCCAAAAAATAAATAATGGCCTTTCTCTTTTTCCTACAGTCGGTCCAACTTTTTGCAGGCGGGAATTCCAACGGGGGGGAAACATCGCATATCAGAGTGTTTTTTGGGGGGGGCCCGGGTTCCCGGGCCCGTTTCAACCCCGAGGGGGGGTTTTTCCGGCCATTGTACGAATGGAAAAAGTCCCTCACATTTCCTGCCATTTTCAAAAAGTTCTAAAACTTTGAAGACTTCAGGAACCTTTTCAAAACCCAAAATTTGAACACGGCCCCCATGCAGGGCGAGGGCCCAAACCCTCCCGGGGGAAAGCGCGGACACCATGTTTTTTTCCCCATTGTCCGCCCACCAGGGTTTTCCTTTTTTCCCGTTGGCGCGGGGGAAAGCCACCTTTCGATTTTTTTGTTTGAAATAAACGGGGAGCATTTTCCCCCCCTTGTGACTTTTTTTGCCGGGGGAAAGCCGGGGTTAAAAACTGCGTGCCCCGGGTTTTGGCCCAAACACATGTGGTATGATGGAGCAGTACTTGGGGAAAGGCTGAAAGGGGGTTTGGGGGGGAAAGGTAGGAGGGGGAATTTGGGGCGCAGGAGCAGCATTTTGAAAAGGGCGGGGAGGAGAAACGGCATCTCCTGTCCAAGTTGTTGGGGGTGCCGGGCCCGGGAAGGGCACATTCACCCCCCAAAAAGGGGGCCTTTAAAAAGGACATGTACGGGCCCCCTGACCCGTAGTTACAGCTCCAGACGTCCCGCGGGCCGTGCCCCTTTGGGGAACAAACCCGATAAGTTTAAGGGACTGGGCCCCCCTTCTGTTCTAAAATATTTAATGAAGTGCTGGTACTGCCTTTTTTAAAAAGAAAATTTCCGCTTGGAACCCCTCCATTTCGGCTTGGGAACAAGCCATTAAATTTTTCTGAATTTGGGGGCAGAGTCCACCATTTGGGAAAAGGGGGGGGGCTGCAGTACCAACAACTTTGGGGGGGGCCCCTTATTTCCACGGTTCCCCAAACGCTGGGACCTTAGGATGGGTTGGACCCCATGCTGTTTTCCCCTTTTCAATCGCTTCGCGAACCCAACCCGCTGGCGGCCCGAGTAAGGGGGAGCAGGACATCTTTGGGCCGGGGGGGGAAGTCAAAGAGAAACAGCTCCCTTCGCAGAGGTTTGGGGGACCCTTTTACTGGCTGCAAAGGCATCTGGGCCCCTGGGCCCCCGCGTTGCTGCGGTTTCAGGATGGACCACCACATCTGAGCCACTTTTCCCCCCAGGCCCCGGGTGTTTACGCTGCCCTGTGTTGACGCAGGGCCGTGGTGCCAACGTTAAAACTCCCGGGCCCCGGGTTTTACTTTTTGCTTTCAGATTCTACATATACCCATATTCCGGGTCCTTCGGTGTCCCTTTGCAAAGAAACCGGCCCACACCGCCGAGAAACAATTTTCCCCCCAAAGGGTCCGCACTGAGGACTACTGCCGCCGCTCCCTTTGCGAGGCCCCCGTTTCCGCTTTCTTTTTTGGCCTGGGGAAGCGGTTTTTTAAACCCCTGGCCGCTTTTTGGGCCCCACCTCCCCACTGCAGCTTTTCCTGCTGACCCCACGGGCCCCATGACCCACTTTCTGGCTTGCGCCGCTTCCCGCGCACAAACTTACGCCCCTTCCCTACGAAGATTAAGCCCTTGCCTCACCCGGGGCCCCCCAAATGCGGGCCCGGGTACATCAACAAACTAATTTTTTTTCAAACGTCCCTGCTTCCTCATCACCCCCCTTGGGATGCCCGAGGCTGACCCCCCCTCACAAAGACCTCCCATGCCACCTCAACACTATACTTTGCCGCCTACGCAAAAGCAGGGGGAAAATTTGGGCCCCCTTCCTTTGCTGCCCGGGAGCTTCTTAAATGCCCTCCTCAAATTTTCATCCTCGCTATATAAAATGGCCTGAGCCCCCGACCCATATTAGATCCCCTGTCCCGAGGGAAACCTTTGGGGCAAAAACGGGGTTTAGGGCAGGTGGGGGCCGCTGACCCGCTCCCGGGCCATGCCAACTAAAGTTGTGTCCTTGACGGGTTCCCCCGGACTCTTGGCTGGGGGGGGGCCCGATGTTTATCTGGGGAAGTGGATGAAAAGTCAACCAATCAAGAACCCCTTGGGGTTTCTGGTTAACACACGGGGCGCAAGATGAAAAGCGGCAGTTTTTGGCCTCACCAGTGACCCCCGCTTTCGAGTCCCCTTGCTGTCTGTGACCTGGGCCTTTGGGAAAGTTTGGTGCCTCGCCCCTCACAAAGGGGAAGACCTGCCAAACCTCTCTGTTTTGACATACTGGGTTTTTTCTAAAATGTACAGACAAATGTTTTTATGGAAAATTTTATAGAAAATACCCACCCTGTAATTTTAACCCCCAAATGAACCCACAAAAAAACTTGGGTAACCCTTTTGGGTATAAATTGCGCTCCACAAATGGGCAGGGGAAAAAAATTTACTTTTATGTGCCGTTTTTAAAAAACCCCTGTGTATTTTTCTGAAAAATTTAAAAACACAAACCCGGCTTTAATTTTAAACCCTTTGGATATGAATTTTTGCTACAAATTTCCCTTTTGTGGCGGTGAAAAACAAAGTTCTTTTACTTAGTACAACTGCAGAACACGCCCCCTTTAAAAAAAAACCCCGGTATTAAATTGCGCAAAAAAAATTTAAACACCCCTTTTGCTTTGAGCGGGTTTCAATTTCAAATTTTTTTCGCTACACAACAAGAGATAAAATTTTAAGTAACCTTTTTAAAATGAATTATGCTAAAAGGAAAAAAAGTATGTAAATTAAAGGGGTTTAAAATTACGGTTTCCCTTGGGGGGTCAGCCCCACCATAAAACAACCTTAATTAACCTCAAAATGTAAATTGCGCCAAAAAATTTGGGGGCCCCCCCAAACTATAGCTTTGTTTGCGTGTTACAATTTTCGTGTTTTTTAAAGCCCCACCAAAAAAGAAAAAAATTGTAAATTTAACCTCGCTTGTGAATTATGCTAAAAAAAAATGTATATATTTTGGTGTTTAAAAAGACGGGTTTTTTGGGGGCGCACACCAGCAAAACAAAAGCTTAAATTTAAACCCCCGGGTGGGAAATTGCGCCAAAAAAATTTGGGCCCCCCACAAACTAGTACTTTGGGAAACGTTTCAATTGCGGTGTTTTCTACGCCACAAAAAAAACAAGAGATAAAATTTTAAATTTTAAACCCTTTGTTTGGGAAAAAAAGGGTACAGGAAAAATGTATATATTTTTGGGGAATTTAAAATTACGGGGTTCTTGGGGGAGCACATCACAAAAACAACGCTTAATTAACCCCCGGATTGTAAATTGTGGGCCCAAAAAATTGGGGGCCCCCACAAAATAGTAGCTTTTTAGGGGTGTTACAGTTTCGGGGTTTTTCCCACCCACACAAAAAGAGATAAAAAATTTTAATTAAAAACCCTTTGCTTGTGAATTTTTGCAAAGGGAAAAAAATATAAAATTTGGTTTGAAAATGACGGTTTTTTTTGGGGGCAGCACAAACCCCAAAACAACGCTTAATTAACCCCTTTGGGTGTAAATTGCGCCAAACAATTGGGGCCCCCACAAAAATAGTAACTTTTTAGCGGTTTAAAAAATTTCGTTTTTTTCTTTCGCCCCACAACAAGAGATAAAATTGTAATTAAAAAACCCCCGCTTTTTGGAAAATTTTCTACAGGAAAAATGTATATATTTTTTGGGATTGAAAATGAAAGGTTTTTTGGGGTTTTACACACCAGCAAAAAAACGCTTAATTAACCCCTGGAAGTAAAATTTCGCCCAAAAAATTGGGGGCCCCCACAAAATAGTAGCTTTGTAGCGTTTTTACAATTGCATTTTTCTACCCACAAACAAAGAGATAAAATTTTTAATTAACCCCGCTTGTGAATTATGCAAAAGGAAAAATTAAAATATTTTTTGGGGTTTTAAAATGACGGTTTTCCCTTGGGGGCAGCACATCAGCAAAAAAAACGCTTAAAAACCCCTGGGTGTAAATTGCCCCCAAACAATTGGGCCTACACTACTGGGAAAACCCTAAAGAAAATTTTTATGCTATCTATCCTACATGAAAAAACTTTGAGACTCCCCGGTTCACATATTTTGATCAAAAAATGTTTAACCCCACGACTTTCCCAAAGTGATCTCAAAAACGGGCCCGTCCTATCCTATCTTTACCTCTCAATCGAGCCAATCAGGGCCCCCCGCTGGGTTTAACCGACCTCCATTATTCAAAAGAAAAAATAAAAAACACCCAACCTGCAAAGCTGGGCCCTTCCCTTTTGACAGCCTTGGGGAGGGGGGCGGGGACAGAAAAACCCAAAAAGAAGCACCCCTACCTTCCCATATAGTTAAAAAACAAAGTACACTAAAAAATAACGAAAGTTTTTTGCACACAAAAAAAATTTCGAAAAAACAAAGCCCCAAAAATGGGGGCCACTGGCAGGGGGCGGCACACAAGAAAAAAAAACATGTAAAACACACAACCCCTGGATGTAAATTGGGGCAATGGGAAATTTGGGAGCCCAAAAAAAGAAGGGGGGTATTTGTATTGTAAAAATGCTGTTTCTTTAAAAGAATACAACAGGGAAAAGGTTTGATCCCACTTGGGTATTAATGTATATGCAGCTTCAGTTTGGGCGCACCCTGGGGTTTCGATCCCAAAAAAAACCCCCCCAAAAAAAAAAAAACAAAAATAGAACATTAAGAGAACATCTCTGAGACAAACTGGGGACACCCCAAAAAAAAATCGCTGTATAAAAATCATTTCTTCAGTGAGATCTATCACAATCAGCCACGGCAGCACCTTCCCTGATCAGTACAGTGAGAGGAGTGTGAGCTCCCGGCGTCGCGCCCGGACTAATATAGTGCGGTGATGCCCACAGAATCCCCCCGGGTCTCCGATTGGCTTCATCTCTGCACATGTCTTGCAGGCTATGCCCTTCTTCCCCCAGAGGTTTTGGCCCATGTAACGCCATGTCTCGAAAGCCATTTTATCAATCAAAAGCACACTTCGTTCACCCAAAGTACCCCAAAGTTCGACTTTGTTCAGAACCGAAGTTTTCCTGAAATTCTAAACGAATTCCACTTCGTTAGAATCAATTCACCCATCTCTAATTGTAAAGCCACGATACATTCATTAGAAAAAATACAAGAACATATGAATAATAATAGTTGGAGTCAGGGGCGTTGCTAGGCTGGTTTATTCTGGGCACAAGCCCTGAATGAAACAGCCTGTGCCCCGGACCTCTTACTTACCAGCTGTCCTGGAAGGTCCGAGAGCCTCCCGCAAAAAGGGGAAGTTTCCTGGACCCAGCGACAGCTGGTAAATCTCCTGCAGCCGAACGGCTGCCCGGGGCTCTTTAATCAGAAGCAAAAGCAGGGGCAGCGTCATTTAGACACTGCCCCGACACCACTGAAAGCAGGGGGCTGCCTGCCTGGCACTGCCCTGTGAAGCCCGTGCTCAGAAGTGATTGATGGGGGAGGACCGGGAGCAGGCAGCAAAACTATTTGTCCCTGCAGGCTTCCTCCTTCCCCCCTCCCCCCTCCCCTCTGTACAATGCTAGAGCCCCGGAGAGGCTGGAGGGAGAGGAGAGGCTGTAAGGAGGGGGTGACCCACGAGAAGCCCTCACATCACTGCCGGCCAGCAGCTATGTTACCATGTTTCAGTGGACAACATAAACAATGGTTTTAGGTGAGAGAGGATATAAGAGTCCTGCAGGGTGCTGGACATCAGATGATTGTACCTGCTTTCTCTCACAGTTTTTCTGCCTCCTGCTGTGGTGTCCCCTCTGTGCTCTCCATAGTGAAATGCCCCAATATACAGTGCAGAGTCATCCTGCAGGGCAGGGTGACCCCTTCACCATATACAGAGAGCAGGCAGGTCTTTATTCTGTGGCCCCTTTTGGGACCTGTGTTTGGGGTATGTGAAAATATGGGAAAAACACATCCCAACAGATCCCACAACGTGTCCCCTATGGGATACCAGCACAGAATGGTCCACTTTTGGACTGTGTGTGTTCTGTTTTGTAAATGCTTTCTGTGCTGGACAGAACATGCGGTCCAGTAGCGCTATTCTGTCCAGGTCAGAAAGCTTTTCTCACTTTGCCTTGTAGAGCCTTTTTCTGGAAAGAGTTGAAATTTTTGATGGTCCCAAAACAGAATGCACCGAAATGTACATAAAATAAAAATTTCTTTGTAAATTGGAGTTAGGAAAAAACACAACTGTGCAATTTTTTAGGATTTTTAAATTTGTTCGGGATTTTCATTGTGTGATATAAATGACATATTATCTATTTCTGCAGATCAGAACAATTTTTGTGATAAAATATATGTCTACTTTAGGCCTGATGTGAAAAACAGAAAACCAGGGGGGATCTGTTCACTGCAGACACCCACGGCACCCAATGGATCCTATTCATTACAGTGGGTCCGTCAGGTTTTCTGCTGTGGTGTCTGTAATTGAGAAGGAAGAAATAGTTGCTGCAGATTTTTTCTGTCTCAACAAAAAACACAAAGGCAGAGCTCTGATGGATCCACAGCAAAAAACCTGACGCAAAATGTGAACCAGGCCCTACAGGGGGGTTTCAAAACTACTTGTAGTTTAATCAGTCCATAAAGGGAGGATTTAAAAATAAAATATTTCCCTTGTGAACCCACTAATTCAAGAGACGCAGCAAGTCCTTGTGCAGCCAATTACAGGCCATGGTAGTGACCTGTAATTGGCTGCACATTGTCTGCAGATTCACAGTGAGCTAATGTGAATTTTCCCCCTTCTATTTTATGATAAGTATACGTTTTTTTAAAATTCTTTTTTCAACGTTATTGAAAAAAAGGGATACAACTATGACAGAGATATAAGTTTCCCCTGTAAAAATCCATGCCACAGCTCACAATGGGGCGTGAAAAATGCCGTGTGAACCCAGCCCTACAGAGCAAAACATAACACAGAGGGCCCGGGCCCCAGATGTTTTGGGACCCTAGCAACGCCCCTGGTTGGAGTTAATATACACTTCATGTTTTTCAAGTGGGAAGTGTAATAGAAACAATTAGTTCTATTTAATGTAGAAGGCCATATCTTATGATTTGTTTCTTCTTATAACAAAATAAACTTCTTTATCATCTTACTCTCAGAGATATGGTCCAGACATAGCTAGGCTTTAATTCACTCTGGGCAATGTTCACACTAGTACAATAAAAGAATATAGAATAGGGAGCTATGACTGAACAGGTCAATTGATAAAAGTACTGCTAAAAAAACTGTTGATTTTTTTTCTTATAACCATTTAACTTTTTTAAAGGAAATTTAACACAATAAAAATTTTCAGAAAATGCAAAAGTTCTGAAAAACCGTCTCTATAGGGGGGTGTATCCTTAGGGGGGAAGGCAGTGCACTGTCACTGAGTAGGGTGATGTGCAACAGAGTCCATGACCCTGTGCGCGCCTAAACCCCGCCAACCATCTCACCCACCCCGTCCCCCAAAAATGACCTGAGACATAGATTTGGGTGTATTGGCCCCAGCACCCCTTTTTTATTAACATAAAATTTAAACACCAAAAAATTAGAAAACGAATGATAAGCCCCTCTATACCCTTTTTACCACTCATAACCACCTTTTCTAAACAGACCTTCCTTTTAAAACTTGGGCTGAGGCCTTGGGGTTACCATAACCCCCCACCAAGCCTGGCGACCATTCTCCAAACATAGCTAACCCCCACCACACACCAAGCCCAAGGGACCAAAACCACCTCAGGGGATCACCACTGTTCCCCCGCTCCCCAAAGGGCCCGCCCTGCGGAGCCCGAAACCTTTGCCAACCGCAATTTCCAATTAGGAGCCAAGCCGAAACCTGACCCCCCACCAAATTCACTGACTCCAAGGGCCCCCATCCCGCCAAACAATACTCATGACCCCTTATTTATCGCGCCCCTCACCACCCCAAAGCCCCTTCTACACCTTCTCCAATACTTAACGCCACAAATCTACCCCACTGCATTTAATTAACCCCATCGCCCCATCCCCCCTGGGGATACTCCTGGAAAACCCCGGGAAAACCCCC